>SNQJ01S0228492.1:0-11299 GCA_010110895.2 Picea sitchensis | reverse complement strand
TGAGACTTATGTGGACATGTTTTTCCATTGAAGAGGAACCCCTTGACCTTGTCTTGTAGTCCCCCCTTTCTTGTTTTTGTTTCCCTCCTTGTTTAATGTAGTGTTGGGGTTTTATAAGTCACTTTGACTTAATTGACTTTTAACTGATATTTTTATTAATTAAAATTATTAATTAATTATTAATTATCTTTTATTTATTTTATTTTTTATTAGGGTTTGAGTTAATCCTAAAGATATGGTTAAAATAGAAAACCCTAACCTACCCACCGAAGCTATAAATAAGAGCCTACCCCTCTCTCATTCACACACTCTCTTATCTCTTCTAGTCTGAACTTGTTGCGGCTACCTCAGATTGTTTTTATTATTTTTGGTACGACTTTCCTAGTGGATTTTCATTTTCAGTTTTGAGGTATTGTTTGGACAATTTTTCAGTTTAGTCTTAGCTTGCTTGTTGGGAGATACTACATATCTTCTCCTTGGCTCTATGTGTATAGATACTACATATCTTCTCCTTGGATGTATGTGTATGTCGTGGACCTTTTGTTGGCTGCTATGGGTCTTCTCTTGACAGCCATGGACCTTCCTGTGATTACCACAAACCTCTCCTTGGCTGAGTGTTTGAGCCGCAAACCCTGCCTTGACCTTCTATGTGTGTTGCAACCTCTTCATTGGCTGCTACTGTGTGTTGTGAGGGTACAGTGGTCTCCGATCTCCTTGCTTCCACTGTGTATAAGGTGCCACTTCCTTCCAGGCAACCTTTGGCTCCTCCTTTGTTTGTTGTTGCATTCCCTCTTGAAGGGCTTCTCTTTGCTGTCCCTTTTGCTGGTGCTTTCCCTCTTGAAGGGTTTCTCTCTGTTGTCTCTATTTTGCTGGTACCTTCTTTGGCTTGAAGGGTTTTGTTGTTGTAGTGTACTACAGTTCAGTTTCAGACAATTTGTTGTGGGTGTTTGCATCAACTCTGTATGTGGTCCTCCTTGGAAAAACAGTCTACCTAATATCACGATAGATGATCATAACCCTTGAGTTTGATCCATGACTTCAAGCTAATTTCTGAGCATATTAAAGGGGACGACATTTACATGTGATAGGTACATCCTTCATTGGCTAGAGGTAAGTTAAGATTTGTTTTGTTTGAAATCTGCATTCAGAAAATTTGTTTTCATATGCTCAGATCTAACTTTCTATATTTAATCTGCTTCAGCTAAATGTTTTAAGTGCTGATCTATATTTGTATTAGTGCACAAATTTGAAAGGAAATTTTTGTTCTCTGTTTTTCCCTAAAATCTAACACTCATGGGATAGAGGACAATGTTACAATTTATCCTTAAGATGAACAAATTTCCTTTGAATATATTTTACCAAATAAGCATAAACATCACATTTCATCTTAATCTTAACCAAGAGAGAACTTTAAGGGTTCTCTCATTGACAATAATCAAACCAACAACCTTTTCTTCCACTTTAACACAAATATCAATCCAAAAATATGCTTCATATAAATATGTTATATGCTTATCATTACCACATCCATGTATTCAACAATTTTTGAACTATGGAAGGCTACCCATTGTCACCTTAGTAGCTCTTTCTCACACTTCTGGTTGGATCTTCTCCAACTCAAGAGGGCTTCCCTAATGATAAGATTTCTAAGGCCATGGAGTGAAGGCACAAGGTCATTTTTGAAGAGTAAGCTTTAACAAGATGTAGGTTGTAGCATATAAAAAAAATGGAAATGGGAGTGAAAGGAAATCAACAATTCCAGAATTATGGAAGGCTACTCCATTACCTTAGTAGCTCTTTTCTCACACTTCCTGGTTGACTAACTTAAGATGGCTTCCCTAATGATAAGATTTCTAAGGCCATGGAGTGAAGGCACAAGGTCATTTTTGAAGAGTAAGTTTTAATAAGATGTAGGTTGTAGCATATAAAAAATGGAAATGGGAGGAAAGGAAAGGAAGAAGAGGGAATAAGGAAATGGGATGATATGGGACCAATGCTTATCAATCTATTGGGATAATGGAGTCATGAAATATTATATGAATTAAGGGAATTTTGTGTCACAATCAACTACTTTGGATGGCTATATGGTAAAAAGAGCTAGTTTTCCACATTCAATCTATCAATCATACAATGGAGTCATGAAATATTATATGATGAAGGGACTATTGTGTCACAATCAACTAATTTGGATGGCTATATGGTAAAAAGAGCTAGTTTGCCACATTCAACCTTTGGGATGAAAGAACTTGTTGATACATTCATAATTTGGGTGTGAACTTAAGGTAAAAGGAACTAATTTGATGCAATTCAACCTTTTAAGTGATTTTTGAAAATTAATGTGTGAAAACTTAATCTTAGAGAGCTAGGGGTGCTACTCATCAAAGAAATGTGACAGTAGGATGAATTATAATTCCATTTCAACAACTAAGGGATAGATGAAGAAATAAACAGACCATAAAAATGGAAATGTATAAATAAAATTTGAGAAAAACATAATCTTCTCTCATTGCTTTACTCACATGTTAAACCTGATTCAACTCATTATGGCTGATCCCTTTATGGTTTCCATTGATATTAACTCTTTTATTATGGTTGATCCCTTTATGGTTTGTATCATCATTGATATTATTGCTGGTCATCTTCCAAGGAACTTAATTTATATTTGAAACATCTCATGTGTCATGATTCATTGATGTCGGTGTTTTCTTTAAGCACTATATTATAATTTTGGAATACATCATAAGTTAAATTCTGCAATTTGGAATTCATTCTGCAATTTGGAATTCATTTATAGCTCTTGGGTACTTCCCTTATTTCATGGTTTTAAGTCATTTCAACATATTTTAATGGTTACATGGTTTGAAATCTAAATCTTACATCCTTTGGATCAATATTGTGGCATCTACTATACTCATTTGCAAGTGCACTTATGGTTCAATTTTCACACATCATTTAAACACACATTAATGACTATTACATTTATGTGTTTCATGGAATGTTATTGATGGTTTAATTGCCACATGGACATATCATTTTCCTTGGTGTATACACAACTTTATGGTGTGTTGTAAGGCCAAATATCTCACTGCGTAAGTCACAAGTTGTGCATTCACACTTGGTTATCTTAAAATGAATTTGCACACTTCACAATTATTGATCACATTCATTTGCAAAACGACTTGTTTGGTTAACTAATCAATCGAAGCTAACATTTCACTCCCACTATAAGGAATTGGCTAGATTGAATTTTAGGGACAACTCCCTAGGCCAGGAACCCCTTTCTCCCTAGTCTAGAGCGAGAGGCAAGGCCACTGAGGTGATAGTGTGTGGCTTGCCGAGTAATTGCCTCTAGGCTCTCCCATTGTGGTTAGGATTTTCCATCTAGCGAGAGTTTGAGCGCTAACATTTTGGCACCACTGCTGTGTTGGGTAAAACTTACTACCTGAAATCAAAATTCCATAGATTTAATTTTGATGAGCATTGATTAAAGTTGGTGATCAACATTTAAGCTCATTTGGCAACTCCATGAAGGAATAAAGCCTTGTTCTTTCAAGCAACATGTAGTGACTTGTAGCTTGTAGGGTGAGCAAGTGAGCAACCTAAGGCATTAAGTTCACCTTGCATGACGCATTATATCCCATTAGATGGTAAATGATTGAATGTACTTTTGTAAATTTTAAGAGTTGAAGTGGAAGTAGTAGAGGCTTGGGATTGGGTGTGTGCTCCAATTACTTGATAAAAATTCCTAGAGATCCACACGATGAAAGCTTTAAGTTATAATTGTGTGAGGCTATTGAATGATTTCATGGGTATGGTGAATAAACCCTTTCACAACTTATATCTTTCCTGCTGGGTTGCTACTCATGTTTTTTATGAAGATGTTTGGATATGGACCTTTTATGCACTTTGGAAGATAAGACAAATGAGCGGTTCCATAATGATCTTGGTATAACACCTATAGGACCAATCACTTCATTTACAAATTTTTTGAGATTATTCCTCAAACATTGGGAACTTCATCTTGAAAATGAGGATATTGAGATGTTTATTCAACATACTATAGCATCCACACGATGAAAGCTTTAAATAATAATTGTGTGAGGCTTTTGAATCATTTCATGGATATAGTGAATCAACCCTTTCACATCTTATATCTTTCCTCAAGGTTATGGATGAATTCATGTTGTTTATGAAGATGTTTAGATATGTACCTTTTATGCACTTTGGAAGATAAGACAAATGAGCCGTTCGATAATGATCTTGGTATAACACCTATAGGACCAATCACTTCATTTACAATTTTTTTAGATATTCTCAAAACATTGGAACTTCATCTTGAAATGAGGATATTGAGATGTTTATTCAACATACTATAACATCCATCCCAAAAGAAGTACCCATTGTGTCTGCCATAGAATATTAAGCACTTGATGAACACATTGGGGAAGAACCACTTCATAAAGCATTCAAATCCATTGAAAACCAAGCACATAAAGAATATATGGGTAAAGAAGAGTAAGAGCCACTCCATGAGTCCATTAAGGAAGAAGACTTTGATGAAAACCTAGGTGGTAAGAGCATTCAGGAATTCACCTATCCTCCACATGAAGATAAAAGTTTCCTCTACATGAAGATAAAAGTTTGGTGACTTGCACCCCTTCCAAAATTTTAAATCTTGTGATGCATCCTTTAATGACTTTGAAGGGGAAAAGTTTAAAGGATTCGTGGATTTTCCCTCATTTCATGGAAAACATGATGGACTTAATATTGGAAATATTGATGATCTTTTCCACATTGAAAGATATAAATGAGATATAAGTTGCTTTTATTTTGATGGGGATCCTATTTATGATACCGATGATTCTGGAATCGAGATTGTGTTGTTTGAGTCCTATGATTAGCTTAACATAGAAGATGTTGTTGAAGACTCTAATGATTTAAATCTTGAAGTAAACGAGGTGGAATGGTTGTTGAGGGACTTGATCCTTTGGATTTCTCGGGCATTCTGGGGTATCCAAATAATTATGAGGATTGGAGAGGAGAGATACCAAGGTTCCATGGACTGAATGACTCACCTATTTCACATGTTACATCCTTCATTGATATTGTTTCAAAGCTCAATATTGTTCATGAGGATGTCAAGATGAAGATATAAAGTCCTTGGATTTTCTTGAGGATGGGATTTTTTATTGGTATGGAAAAAATTGTTAGAAGAAAGATTGAAAAATTGGCAGTGGATTGTAAACCGTAGATCTATTTATCGGAGCGTGCAATTGCTTACAAACCAAAACATCACTTTTTTATTATTATAACCTACAAAGTTTAAAACAAAATTAGTATTTAAAAACTATTTAAAACTAAATTATAACAAAAAATAAATCAAAATTCTAATAAAATTAAATTAAAATTAAAATTTATTTCAAGACTCTAACCTAAAATAAACCTAAGATTTAAAGAAAATATAATGATTAAAAAAAAAATCTATCTGATTGGTGTTCACCTACTTAAGGACATAAAATTTTAATTTTTTGTTTAAAAATTTAGGCAATGTTATAACATGATCCATGTACTGTGCCTTGAGACTTGTGTACTTGCATCAGGTTCTGTGACATTACTTTGGGATTTGAGATACTGCCTTGGGAACCATGTACTATAACATACAAACATATATATTTTCATTAAGATTTGTGCCATTTTTTTTGAGAAATGTGACACTAAATTGCTATTTGTGTATTTGCATGGGGATATGTGTACATTCATTGGGATTCGTGACAATGCATTAGACAATGTGACGGGGGACGGGGACTGCATATCATCATGTATACCACTTAGATCACCTCTTGAGGGTGCACTTGTTTTCGTGAGGAATATTCCCACATGTGTGGATTTGTTGAGTTTGTTATACCTTTTTGTCCACACGTGGAGTTTGTTAGAGGTGGTTACACTCATTTGGAACATTTTTATGGTAGTTGAGGTGGTTGTTGAGTTGGTCAAAGCATTTTTTTGAGGGCGAGGGCGACTCAACTTTAGGAGCAATAATCTTTTGATAGAGTGTCCAAAATTCAATGACATTAGATGCAAAATGATAGTGGGATTTCCAAAATGTGGTCATAAAAGAAATCATGAAAAAATTGACATAGTTATGGTGTTTTTAAATTTGTTGTAGGAAATTTTGTCGCATTTTGACGAAACGACACCCCACATTTTGGACTTTATTTGCCTGGTTAGAGCACTTTTTGGAGGGCACACTTGTCCTTGGACCATTTCTACTTGCTTGAGGTGGTTGTGAGTTTGACCATGGTTTTGGAGGTTGCCTACTTGTTTGAGTAGTTGTTTCTACCACCATTCATTGGGATTCGTGACAATGCATTAGACAATGTGACGGGGACTGCATATCATCATGTATACCACTTAGATCACCTCTTGAGGGTGCACTTGTTTTCGTGAGGAATATTCCCACACATGTGGATTTGTTGAGTTTGTTATACCTTTTGTCCACACGTGGAGTTTGTTAGAGGTGGTTACACTCATTTGGACCATTTTTATGGTAGTTGAGGTGGTTGTTGAGTTGGTCAAAGCATTTTTTTGAGGGCGAGGGCAACTCAACTTTAGGAGCAATAATCTTTTGATAGTGCCCAAAATTCAACGACATTAGATGCAAAATGACAGTGGGATTTCCAAAATGTAATAACAAAAAGAAATCATGAAAAATTGACATAATTATGGTGTTTTTAAATTTGTTGTAGGAAATTTTGTCGCATTTTGACGAATCGACAACCCACTTTTTGGACTTTATTTGCTACACGTGGGTGGTTAGAGCACTTTTGGAGGGCGCACTTGTCCTTGGACCATTTCTACTTGCTTGAGGTAGTTTTGAGTTTGACCATGGTTTTGGAAGTTGCCCATTTGTTTGAGTAGTTGTTTCTACCAACCCAGACTATTATATCGTATTTTGATTATATCCTCTCTATTCTGTTGGAGAGATGCTATTTTTATTCTAGGAGGTTAGAGATCTATCATATTTTATTCATGAGGTTGCTAGGCTTTCTTCCTATATAAAAAAATCCTCACTCAGGTTGTGTTCATCTTGGTATTGTATTGAGGATTCCATTTGTTTAGGGTGAGGATTTATTTGTTTAGGGTGACTAGGAGCATTTGTTTTGTCACCGGCTCTTTTGATGAAAGAGCTTCTAGCACAAGGCCATAGGTGGGAGCATCTTGGAGCATCTTGTTACAATTGGAGGAGCTTGAAAGGTATTGTTTACTCATGCATTGTAGTCTTTAGTTGTTTATTTCTAGATCTACAATTTAGCAAATCCCTGATTTCTAGTTCTTGTCCTTAGAATAGAAATAGAGGCTACTTTATTCCCCTTAGAAGGGGATTTAAACCCTTCTCCCCATGGAAATGTGAGACATCCAAGTGTCTCCCATAAGGGAATTGAAAGGCATACCTAAGTGTTACTTGTAACCCAAAAACTTGACATGAGACATAGCCCCCTGGCAAGCCCAAGTGTGGCTCCACAACCCAAGTGGATGAAGGCACTAATCTTATCCATCTTTTCCCAATCTCAAAACACCTTTAAATCAACTTTAAAACTTCACTTTTCTTTTTGTTTACTTCTTACAATCTATGGGCTTAAATGAATTCATTTTTTGTATTAGAAGGGGAGTTAGTCCAAGACCCTTCTCCCCATGGAAACTTGAGACACTTGGATGTCTCAAGTTTCCATGTGTCTCCCATAAGGGAATTGTAAGGCATACTTAAGTATGGGCTTAAATGAATTCATTTTTTTTGTATTAGAAGGGATTTCAGTCCAAGACCTTTCTCCACATGGAAACTTGAGACATCCAAGTGTCTCCTATAAGGGAATTGTAAGGCATACCTAAGTGTTACTTGTAACCCAAAACTTGACATGAGGACATAGCCTCAAGCAAGCCCAATTGTGGCTCCACAACCAAGTGGATGAAGGCACTAATCTTATCCATCTTTTTCACAATCTCCAAAAAATCTTTAAAATCAATTTTTCTTTTTCATTTTCCTCTGCAATCTATGGGCTTAAATGAATTCATTTAAGCCCATAGATTGCAGATTTAGAAGTTCACTAGGTTAACAATTTCATATATAACTAGTTGGATTTGTATTCATTGCAAATCATTTCCTTGCACGTTTATGTCTTGACTCTTAAATTGATTTGCTATAATTTCTAATGGGTTAAAAATATCATTGAGGAGGAATTTAACTAGATCTAGTGGCTTATTTCATATGATATGATTAGACCTAGCACTTAGACTTCATGAGGGACTAGATCGATGCCTCAAAGTCTAAATGACTAAGTGGTTTGGTCCTTTGTTGATCATTTCTTTGTTGGATTTTGTACTTGAATGCCATGGAGTTTCAGAATAGATCTAAAACACATCACTCAAAAATGAATTAGATATATGGTCTAACACACTTAAAGAGATAAAGCCATGCACTTTTGCACTTTCAAGCTTAACATTTCACTATTTATCGATGCCTCGAAAAGCTAAATGACTAAGTGGTTTGGTCCTTTGTTGATCATTTCTTTGTTGGATTTTGTCACGATGTCATGGAAATAGAATAGATCTAAAACACATCACTCAAAAATGAATTAGATCTATGGTCTAACACACTTAAAGAGCTAAAGCCATGCACTTTTGCACTTTCAAGCTTAACATTTCACTATTTATGCTCTTTCTCAATTTTTTCTACTTCTCAAATTTTTCAAAGTAATGGGTTTTTAATCTTGGAATTGCCTGTGGTTAAAGTTCATATTTGGGAATCACTATGGACAAATTGTTAGTTGTGATATGGGTTTTAAGGTTTAGGTATTTTATGGGTAATTATTTTTAGTTATTTGTAATTGGGATTATGGAATATAGTGACTCATTATTGGTGCTTATAAAAGCTAGGGGTTATAAGGTGTGGTTATGTGCTGCAGAGGCTATAAGGTCAATCCAAGAAAGTGATTCTAAATTTTAGAGCTTATAATAATTACAACTTTGAACTAAGGAGTTAGGGCTTATAGAATTATATGGGTCGTGTTATAAGTATGATTATATAAGGGCTATAGGTTATGGGTTATATAGGCAAGGGGTTATCAAGGTTAGTTATAAAAGTGGTTAGAACAAGGGTTATGAATGATAATGGCTATATAAGTTAATATCACAAGAATATAAAGTGGTTAGAACAAGGCTATGAAATGATAATGGCTATATTTTAGGAGGTTATATTGATGGGCATGATTATATAAGGCTATAGCATATGCATTATATTAAAGGGCTATTAAGGCTAGTTTATAAAAGTGGCTGGGAATAAGTGTTAGGAATGATAATGATTATAAGTTTTAGAGGTTATATTGGCTAGTTATAAAAGTGGTTGAATAAAAGGCTAGGAATGATAATGGCTATAAGTGTTAGAGGTTTATATTTGATGAGAAATTAGATGTAAGGCTAATAGTTATAGGGTTAGTTATTATATCTCCCATAATAGGAGTTAGCATGTACATTATAAGGATTAGAGTAAGCTAGGCTTCAACTGGTTAGTAGTTATAGGGTTGGGGAGGTTATGGGTCCATTGTTTACATGTTATAAAGGTTACATGATATTGCAATTAAGGATCATGCTAATATATGTTATAATTTCTTACAAGCCACAAATGTTATAAGGATGGAAAGGATAGAGGTGAGGGCTAGGATGGATTAATAGGCATAGATGTTAGGGGTTTTAAGGGTTTGGGGTTATAAAGGATAGGAATAAAGGGCTATTGTTTATAGGGCTGATAGGTTACTATGGTAGGGATACATGAGATGCACAAGTTATAAACAAATATATTGTTTAGGGAATAAAGGGTTATTGTTTATAGGCTTGATAGGTTACTATGGTAGGGATACATGAGATGCAATGCTATAAACAAATATATTGTTTTAGGGTTTATGCTGAGGCTTTATGAATATTTCCATTTTAAGGCATATGCACTAGAAATTACAGGCTTAGTATAGGGCTTAGGAGTATAGGGTATATTGTTTAGGGTTTATATGAGGGCTTAGAGTATAGGGTATATTGTTTAGGGTTTATATGAGGGTTGAGAATATTTTATTTAAGAGTTATATCCACTAGAAAATTACAAAGTATTTAGAGTATGTGGCCTATAGGAATTTAGGTTAAGGGTTATAAGGTTTATAGGAATTTAGGGTTAAGGGGTATATAGGCTCTATAGGAATTTAGGTTAAGGGTTATATGGGAAAAATGGTTATGATTAGAGGTTAGCCGATAAGGGTCTCAAGGTTAAGTTTTAAGGATTATTAGTGTTAAAGGTTATATGCATAAGGTGTTATAATTGTTATAGGATTAAAATAATACAAAGGTTAGGGGAAAGTTAAGTTAAGTTAGTAGTTAATGTACATTAGGGGACCACTCCTTAATACATTTAGAGTCTCCGTCCCACCTCATCTAAGTATAGGTGACAAACCCCTTAAAAGAAAGTATGAATAATGGGTTATTTAGGATAGGTGTTAAGGGTTATATGCATAAGGTGTTATAATTGTTATATGATTAAAATACTACAAAGGTTAGGGGAAAGTTAAGTTAATAGCTAATGTACATTAGGGGACCACTCCTTAATACATTTCAGAGTCTCCGTCCCACCTCATCTAAGTATAAGTGACAAACTCCTTAAAAGAAAGTATGAATAATAGGTTCTACTTATAATGGGATAAGTAGGAGATGTGATAACCAACACTAGATGAGTAGGTGATGTAGGTGATGTGATAACTAACCTTAGATGAGTAGGAGAGGTAAGTTAAGGTTAGGATAAACTTGTATGACCAAATGGTCTCACCTTATGCACGCTGATTTTGGTGATGGATACATTCTTGTGTTAAAACCCAATTTGGATACATTTTAGTGTTAAAACCCAATTACAGTAGCATGCTAGGATAATAAGTTATGATTTTGGTGATGGATACATTCTAGTGTTAAAACCGAATTACACTAGCATGCTAGGATAATAAGTTATCACTAGGGATGGCCATGCTTGGTTGAGAATAAGCTTATCCATGGAAGGATAAAACGAGATCAGGGTTGGATTTGTTATGTTTGTTGGAGTTAGTGTATGTAGAGGTTACAGATTATATGGGATAAGGGTTATATGTATTAAAAATTATAGGATAATAAGTTATCACTAGGGATGGCCATGCCTAGACTTAGGCTGAGAATAAGCTTATCCATGGAAGGATAAAACGAGATCAAGGTTGGATTTGTTATGTTTGTTGGAGTTAGT
>SNQJ01S0228491.1:0-14523 GCA_010110895.2 Picea sitchensis | reverse complement strand
CAGATAGTCTTTGATATATATGAAGTACTAACCAAAGCCTACATATATCAGTTTATTGTTGCTTTGTTCTCAGGCAGGGATTCTACTTGGTTATCTTTGTTGGCTATAAGCCGGACTATCTGTTCTGGTGGTGATCTGTGAAGAGGGAAACTTGTCATTATCTGATTATCCTTTAGCCTCTTCAAAGCCCCAGGTCACCGAGGACGTCTCCCCTGGGCCTCACCTCCCTAAAGAGAAATAACCATCCCATCGTGGTGACATTGGGTGGGATAGGTCCCTGTTACGCCAGTTTGGCTTTCTACTTTATAGCCTTTCTTCCTAGCTACAAATTGTGCGATAACAGATCCTACAATGAACTATTGATCCAACAACAACTCTTAATAAGAAGATAGATGCAAGACAACACATTAAGAAAAATGACATCAAAGAGGATGAAGAGGAGAAGATCTCTCACATAAAACCCTTTCATGAATGGTAAATAAACCCTTCTTTATGGCTTCTCATAAAAAGGTCTTTGCAAGCAACTCCTAGCATCCAACAACAAAAATTAGAAATAAAATATAGCTTCACATATGATAAGCAAGAACCCTTGAACTTTCATTAAGCCTTCAAAAAGATATTCAACAAAGCTCCAAGAGGAGAGACTCCTCACCAATCCAACCATGAGAAACAACGAAGAGGAAAACCCTTATATAGGTTTGAGCTCCATCTTCATGTCCAATAGAAAAATAATATCCAAGGTTAAAACCCTAGATCTAGCTTAGGGAGGAGCAAAGAAACAATATCCTCCAACAACTAACTAACAATACACAAAATAAGAAGTTGTGGTCAAGCCACATGTACAAGTCTCCAAAAGATGCTCCATGAAGGTAGGCCATCTCCATCAAAAGGGAATGAGAACATGTCAAAGCTCCAACATCTAGTTTCCAAGGCCTCCAAGTGTAGCGCTCCCATAACAAAAATCCTCAAAATATGCAATGGAACCCTAGATCTAGGGGTTTGAGACCTCCTAGATCTCCTCTAATGTGGTATGTGTAGCTCTCCAAGGTGAGACGTCCTCCTCAAACATAGAAATAAGTGCACTAAGGCTCCAAGAACGGTGGACGTCCTCAACAATAAGCATAGACATAAGTGCAAGTGACCTCCTCAAGTGGACGTGTAGCATCTCCAAGGTGGACATCCTCATTAATAGTATAGAAAAATGTGCAATGAAGAGTCTTCCAAGGTGGAGGTCATCTTCCATGAGGGTTTGAAACAAGTCAAAACCCTAAATATGGCAGGTGTGAGATCTCCAAGAAAACGTCCAACTAATAAGGCATGGAATAGTGCAAAATGGTGGACGTCCTCAAATAAAGTGCTAAAAAGGTGGATCCATGAAATAAGGCACCAAATCCATGAAGAAGACATGTGAAATGTCATCAATGTTCAACTAACTCCATGAAGAAAGGGGACGGCCCCTCATCAACCAATAAAATAAGACCATCCCTCAACATGTGTGCAAGTCTAGATCCAAGGAAGAATGAGTCATGTTACCCCCCAACCCAGGGGTAACTAAGGAGATGATGTCTCGAGGCCCACAGGTAGCATACATGGAGTGTCGGGAGCCAGGTGACCAGCTGAGCCCGCATTGAGCAGACAGAGCCCCTCCTCTCCACCACACATCACCATTCATCGTCAACAGCATAGCAACGTCTACCACACTAGCCTGGCCCTGAAAGGACAGCAAGTCTTGCTTCATGAGGTAACAAGTCCAGTCTCATGGTAAGTGTCACTTTAGTAATTGAAGCATTTGAGCATGTTGCAAAGGGTCTTTTCTTGATTATGGAACGTTTGCTTGGAAATTATACCTTTTGCCTTATTTCACCTTGGTGGTTGACATGGTATCCTAGTAAGTTGGTCTCCCTTSGGAAAAGGGTTGCTATTGGGGGGTCTCATTGAAGGGTCATCATACCATTCCCACTCATACTTACCATATTCCACACTTCTTCCCCTCTGTTTCCTCATCTTTTGTGTTTTTGGGTTCATTGACCCAAAGAAGGGCTTGTACCTTATTTCATGGGAAGAAGGGGCTGAAGGCCTAGAGGTGTTGTAGCTAGCACTATAAAAGTCAAAGACATAATTTATCCTTCTAGATGCTTGCCCTAAGGTCCTAAGAGCCATGAAACGCTTCTCCATAAAAATGAAGGACCTTTAAAAAGAAAATAAATAAAAATGCCCCGCTTGATGGGGGAATCCATTGCGGTGTCCTTTAATTTCCAGTGCATATGGCACTTAATGTGTTCTAACTTCAAGTGGCATTGCAGTGCTCTTTTTCTTTCCATTGCATATAGCACTCAATGTTCGAACCATAAAAAAATGAAAGGCAAATACAGCGCTTGGAAAAATGTTGCATTGCAAACGAAGGGATGCAGTACACCCTCCACAAAGGCACCTATAAATGAGACAATATGATCCCTTGATATGTCAAGAACCCCATGCCCAAGAGTACTGCCCCCAATCCACCTCATACTCATTACATGATCTAGAGAGGGTCTTCTCGGGAAACATTCCTTGACTTGGGGATTGGCCTACCCAATAGGGCACCATGACACCCCTCCCATATCTAAATTTGGCAAAGTTTATAAGGTCTTTGAGCATTTGTTTAATTGGAAAAGGGGAGACTTAATGCACTTGTTTGGGTGGTTCTTTTATTAAATGTGGCTTACTTGGCATAATTCATATGGCTTGTGGACCCTTGGAGGGTGTATTTGCTTGTCTTTGCAGGACCTTGCCTGGTGAAAGTCATTCATGAAGGGACTAAGCCACTTGGACCTTCATAGGGGCTTGAAAGCCCACTAGATGGATGTTGCGCCCCCCACATTGGAGACCTAAGATGATGAACGTTGCACCTTGGATGATGTCTCCAACATTTGGACGAGGCTTGAAAACATGAAGAGAAGAGGACGTCACCTTCCTATGCCCAAACATTCCTCTTGGGTAGCATGACATCACACTTTTGAGGGGACATTTGGCACATTTGGTGCACTTGGTGGTGTTGTGGACTTGAAGCCCCACGTTATAGCTTGATTTGGGGATGACGTGGCACCTTCCTAGCTTGATGTCCTAGCCTTTGGAGGCCTACTTCCACACGTGACACCTTGGAGAGGAGCTTTATGGGCTTATATGCCATCATTTTGTTATTTTGGTCATTTTGTAGCCTATGTGAGCAAAAAGAACAAATCGCTACGCTAGTTAAGCATTCTAATTTTGGTTTTAGCCTAAAATTATGGATTTAATTAGGACAAACTATGACTTGGGTTTTCCTCTATAAATAGAGGCAAGTCATTTTTCACTTGGACAAAACTCATCACTTGATAATGTTACTTTTTGGCCTGCAATTTCCACCCTCCTGGAGAATTTCGACCTCTCTTTTTCTTGTGCAAATGGATGCAATACTTTTTTATTGGAGCATTAAAGGCTAGCAACTTCTCTTGGATGGTTTTCTTTGACAAATCGTTGGATGATTCTTGGTAGTAAGGGTTTTCTTGCATGCTATCTCTTGGATTTGGTGAGTAATTTCTGCAATTTATTGTCAACTTGATGTTTAAGTTCAAAAAAAGTATCTTAAAACCCTAGGAGGAGTAAAGGGGCTTACACCCTCCACCAAAATTTGTTCTTCCTTGCTATTGAAAGACTATAAGGCTTACAACAAGGAGTAAGAGGGTTTACACCCTTGTTGCAAGGCTTGGCTAGGGTTTATTTCTCTAGGGAGTAAGAGGTTTTACACCCCTAGAAGATTTTTAAACCCCAGTCCATCTTGATTTTAAGGCTAAACGATTTGGAAGGAGATAGGTTTCTTGGGTTTTATAAGGGTTTAACTCTTAATAAATCATCTTCTCTTCTTTATTGCTTAACCTAGTCTTCAAAAAAGAGACTCCATTCACCCAATAACAAGGCACTAATCACACCGGAGAACGTAAATTATTGCATTGGTAAACGTGAAAATTGATGGTTTGAAATTGATCAAGTTGGATTTGAATTCTACACGCTTTAGACTCTCTTCTACTTCAAGGGCATCTTGTTTGGTCAAGTGATTGGTCTACTGTAATAAACATTAAGCTACAGCCATTAGGGCTGCAGCAAACACTCTTTCTCATACAATTTCTCTACCTTTATACCGCTGAAAATTGCTTGTAAGCTGTGATAATTAATCTACTGCTAAAGGGCTATTGTTTGGGTGGTTTACTTCCTGATTTTAGTGGTTAGAATTTGCTTCTGTAGCAAAAGTTTGCTGCAGCCATAGGGTTGTTACAAACATTACTGATAACACTCTTTTACAGCCTTCTTTTACCATCAAAATCTTAGTTTAAGCATTGGAATATTGTTTACTAAATACAAGCTTTGTTGTCCAATATTATATGCTGATTTTGATGGTATAATTTGCAGCTGTTATAATTCTATTTTTGTTGATATATCATTGTTATATGCTACAATTTTGGGACAGCAGGGTTTCTTGCTGATTTCCCTCTTGTCTCAGGGCTTATTTCATCATATATTGTCTTGGTTTGGGTTATCTAACATCTGTTTTGCAGGTACTATCAATCAGCAGCCTTTTCCTTGACTTGTACTCATCCTCCATCAAGCCTCAAGATCTTTTAATCATGACCTATAGGGGCGGTTCCTTCAGCTCTTGGCCTCTCCCCTTGCAATCCCCCTAGGGTCACCCGGAAAGCCTCCCTTGTGTTGGACTTGTCCATCACTAAAACGAGAGGGATATCTATTGAGGTGACAATGATAAGTGCCCCCAATTGTGTCACACACTTGTTGCTTGGGTTGGGCTTTGCCCAAACTATGTGATAACAAGTGAAATAAGCCATGTATCACCATCAACCAATATGCCACATAAGCCAAGTCAACAACTAATTCATCAAGAAGGGGTACGTCCTCAAAGACAAGTGTGAAATCATCCCACAAGGCTTGGGCATTCCATGGTAGGTTCCTACACAAAGTAACACTTTTGCATGAAGAGGGGAGTGCTCCACATGAGGGTTTAGTCTATACCATAACGCATCATAATATGCTCACAAACCCTCAATATGAACAAAGGTGTTCACCTTGTTACCTCATAAACTAGCACCTTTAGATCAAAGTCCAAAGATAGGAACTAGCCTATGGGGAACTAAGAGGTTGGCCATTGTCACCTCACCAACTCTCTTCTACACTTAGACTGAGGAAGAGGTTCCTAGTCAAGGGGGGCTTCCCTATGGGTTACTAAGTTCACTTTGTGTAGTACAGAATGGGAGTAAAGAGAACTTAGCAATAGTGAAACAAAAAGGAAAAGAAGAATAAAAGTGGTTTAGGGGTGATGGTGAAAAGGAGTCCAGTCCCTTATTTATTTGGGATATAGAGTCGTGGATGTAATTTCAGCGAGCATTCTAATAAATAACAAGAAATTATAAGAACCCAAGTTGATGTGCCATATAACAGTGTTAATTTAGTAAAAACTCTACAGGTTTGATGGTGGAGAGGGTCTATCTAAGATCTGCTACTCAAAGCAATCATAAAGGTGGACTCTACCAAAGATTATCTACAAATACACATAATCAATTGATGTAAAATGTGTTATTGCTCAAACTCTCGTTAAAGGGAAAATCCTACCCTCTCTAGGAGAGCCTAGGGGCAACTACTAGGCAAGTCACCCATTGTCGCCTCAATGGCCTTGCCTCTCACTTTAAGGCTAAGGAAAGGGGCTTCCTAACCTAAGGAGGGTGTTCCTAAGAGTCAAGCTAAGTTAAATCGTTGAGTAGAAACCTGGCTTGACTAAGGCTTTGGCAAGGTGACACTACCCACTCTCAAGGATACAAAGCAAGTCTGAACAGGTGAATAGGTAGATCAAATAATCAATATGGAACAAGCTTTAAATGTGTTTATCTTAGACCAATATGCTCATTCATATGACAAAACTATGCTTGGAAACATGAAAAGTAGATCTTGCTCAATAAATTGTAGAACCATAAGATGCCATGACAAATGCTAGACATGTATCCAATTACAAATTGACGAATGACCATGAAATCATAGCAATATAATTCATTCACCATATCACCAAGGGCTGAAAGTCTATCATCGTCATCAGATTTCCATCCACAATTGAAAGATCCTAAGACACTTAATACATTAACTTTGTTTAGAATAGCAGGGAGATTATGCGTTTGTAATGCCAAGTCAAAGAAATACCATGTATACTGCTATTCTAAAGGAGTAACAAAGACAGAAGATTTGTTTCATTCAAGGGTGAACATGAGTTGCCTTAGCCAATAAACAGTGGTCAGATCTGTGCTCAAAATCTGAGATTCTATCATGCAAAGTTATTGATCCATGTACCAACACTACTCAAAGATCATAGTAAAGATACACTATGCCACTGTGTGTTTAGAGCAGATAGTAACCAGTAACCAGTGAACCATTCTAAGAGTATTTACCACAATATATTAGGATAGATTATCACCATGAAGAGTATGTCAACAGAAGTGCAATTATAACCACTGGACAGTGATGCAATAAGGTGTTCCAAGCAGTGAGATGTAGATCAAAGAACAGTGTGTATACTCAACAACTTAAGAATCAAGGAGAAACACCGGCGTTAAAGGAATGTTCACCACAAGGTTGTATTCATGATAAATCCCAATGTCGCATACCCCAAACAGTGGTGAAAAAAGAAAACCAGTGTTTGCAACAGTTTATCCAAGGAAAATTATACCAGGTTCTGTGGACTTGTGCAAAAAAGATATGCCAGTAATCAGATATTCCCCCATAAGAATCGGCCATCCAATGTATTCCACAAAGTGAGCAGCAAATGAACACAGGTGTTGGCAGCAGTATCCCAAAGATTATGCGCTGTATGACTGTGTAAATAAAGTATATTAGAGTGCTTAAATCATGTATTACGAAAGTCTACCATTTATATTAGAAAAACAACCTCAGATCTGCAGAGTACCAGTGTTTAAACCCTCAAAAAAATGTTAAAACAAGCGTGACACTGGTACTAGGAACCAAGTCGTTCCAAGATCTCTTGCATCGATTTAGTTCAGAATGTGTTTAAGATGTCAATCGTGCAAAAACGTTGCAAAGAAGGAAAGGTGCAGATTATCAAACCGTTTGCATAAGTGCCCAAGAGCTGGAATGACAGGCTTATCATGCATATGTGTGAATCTCAAGAGATATGCTATGCCACAAGATAGAACAATTTCAGATCTGAAAAAACATAGGCTTAACCCTAGACGTCAAGCTCCAGAGATACAAATCGTTTCACTTAATTGCTAGATCATTCCTTTTGTTTTAGCATCGATTCACCTTTATCAAACATGTGTATCACAAAATTGCCACAATGTTGGCATATAAATCTTGTAAAGGAATTAAATAGGAGCAAGACTAATGTTTATCATATGTTTCCAAGCATGAATTCAAGTAACCTAAGAGTAATGGAATTCAAAACAATTTGGAGTTACCTTGTTATTTGGAGTGATGTGCAAATTTAAACAATATCAAAACCCTTGCTCATACCAACTTTAAAAATTATATATATATATATATATATCATGAAAATAGTTAGTATGAGAAAGATCCAAGTGAGAAAAGATATAGCAATGAAAAATACTCAGATCTAGCAATCTAGCATAATAGATCAAATGAATAAAGCCTTAGATTGCAAAAATAACAAAATAAAGGGGAAAGGGAAAATGTTTTTTTTTTCATTTTTTGGTTGAAGACATGATAGACACTGGCCTAAAAGGGCTATGGGGTCCCTACACGATTCCAAGTGAAGCTTGGGTTTAAAGATGAGACAATGTTGAGGGCACCTAAGAGGATTGCCTTTCAAGTGTTGGCTAGGGCTAAGTAGGCTTACTCAAGAGTGGATGGGGGGATTGGTCCTGTAGGAATCCTTTCCAAGTACTATCAAGGTGATCTCAAAGTTTGGCCAAGGCAAAAGGGAAGAGCCCTAGGACATCCTACCTCAATGCAATGGAAACAAAACATCAATGGTCACGGGGAATAAAGCAAGAACACTATACCTTGATTGCCCTCCCAAGTGGAGTAAGGTGCTCGTCTTTGGTCTTGTAGTAGCTCTGTCATCCAACAAACCTGGAAAATATTCTATTTGGCCCTTGAAAAATATCCTAAAACAATCACTTAGAAAAATATAGATGCACAAGAACTTTGTAGGCAAGTTTTCTCAATAATCTCCAATAAATGAAAAAGAGAGAGGCATCCTCCTTATATAGATAAGGGACCTCCTCAATACAAGGTAGGGACCTCCTCAATACAAGGTGCTAGCTCAAACCATGAGCTCAAGTCAAAACCATGGGAAAAATACACAAGTGGTTACATAATAATCCTCAAATGGAGGGGTGCCCTCATAAAATGGTGAAGATACAACAAACAAACCACATGTGTCGTCCATAGAAGCATAGGTAGATGTGTGCCCTATTCAAAACAAGCCAACGTCCTCGTGATCAAGTCAAACATGGGTCCAAAAGTGAGGCACCCTCATAACAAACTCTATGGAATGAGGGTCCAATACATATGAGTGAAGAATAGTCAACCAAAAGTGAAGTTTGCCCTTCTAGAAGGAGAGAGAAGGGGCACGTGTGACACAAATAGGACGCCTCATCAAATGTGCAAGGTCCAAGAGGAAACAACCACCTCAACCACCTGTAACCAACTGTAATTGACAGGTCCATCTCTGTAACAACTAATCCATGTGTAACCACCTACTAGAAGTGCTCAACAACCTCAAGCAACCTCCCACGTATGGTCTAGGAGGGAATAATCATGTGTGTGAGTGAAGGCATCCAATTGGGCAAGGGAGCTATCCTGGAGTGGTCTATGTGGCAGTTGTGATGATGTGGCATCCATGCCATCACTCGATGCACTATCACGGATCCCAATGCAGTGACACATCCCAATGAAGTACTAGATCGCAAGAAAAATGGCATGGATCTGAATGTCTGTAGATATGGCCAAATATAGGTACACAAATCCCAAGGCAACATCACGGATCCCAATGTCTGTAATATGGCCAAATATATGTACACAAATCCCAAGGAAACATCACGGATCCCAATGCAATGTCACGTATCTTGAGGCATGGTACATGGTTCCCAATGCAAGGCATCCACTTGAAGTGGTGGGTCCAACTTCTTGCAAGCCATTAGGTGATGCATACTTAGTGATTTCTCTTAACACAACATAACAATAAAGGTTAGTTTTAGAATTTGCCTAAGTTTTACCAAGGGGGGACAACATTAACCCTTATGCATGTGACAAGTCCTAGGAAAATGAGTATTTCCTAAGTCCCTAGGTAAAAGGCAGGTGATGTGATGAATAATTAAGGAAAGGGGAAGGGAAAAACTTCATGTGAAGACCCTCAAAATCATTTAATATGCTTTATAGGTCTTATACTTTATTCAGCTAGCTTTCAGGAGCTAGGATTTGTATGGAAGCCATTTAAGAGGGATCTTTAGCATTGATTTACCCTTCCTCGACAATGTTTCTTACTACCCCTTTTTGCCTTTTTCTTTCTCTATTCATTTTAATGAACAAGTCCCTTTTTCATTAGATATTCATAGACAAGTGAGGTGACATTGCTCAAGTTTTAATATTTTGGCTTTTAACTTTATCGCTCTTCACCTCTAACCTTTTTTGGCTTTATTGACTTGGAATTTCTCAATTAGACCTTTCTGGTGACATTTGAAACATGATCAGAAATAGTTTTTTTATGGATGGAATGGAGTGAAATGGGGAAAATGGAAAATGTTAAGTATGGTTAGGATGTGGAAATCGCTACCTCAACTAGTTTCCTAGTAGTACAAATTGACCCGAGAAATGGCGACACTTCTAAAGGAAAATTATGGCCCCCCATGGTATGAGGAGGCAAACAATAAAACTATAAATGTTATGAAGTGTTATCAGATCTCATTTCAGTGTTTACCACTTTCATGACTAACTTAGAAGTTATAAAACCACATCCAAGTACAACATCAATGCATGGAATATCAAATAGGGCATAGCGAAAACCATAATGTACCATCCATAGTGCATCTGTCATTTGAGGAGTGAGGGAGAAGATCCGATATACGATGGTTGAGCTAGCACAATCACATATCTGAAGGAGAAAATGAGAAGACTGTCTAAGTCTAGAGAATATAAGAAAGAGAGTCGATGCAATTAGCAATATAACACCCTTGTGAGGGTGCCTCTGAAGTAGTTATCCCTTGGGGGTAATAGAATGTATAATGTTGTCATCTTGAAGGTAAGTAACACAAAAGGAAGATGGGAGAATGAAGGAACCTGCAACCTCGTTCAATCCTTTCCATTAAGGTAACAATACCTTTATATGGCCCTTATTTTTCCTTTGTCATCCATAAACCTACAAAGCAATCTTCCAACATAATGCCTAGCACCAAATCTGCCACACATAAATGAAGTTATACAAGCATTAAACCAAAACTTACATAAATAAGATAACTTATTCTCCAAAGCTTGGAGCTAGCTTGCTCACAAGTTCTTTCATAAAATAATACCCCCCATCCAAATTGAAAATGAAGAGAGAAAACCCTTATATAGGTTTTAGCTCAACTCTCTCATACAATAAAATAGTATTTGTTTTCCTAGATCCACTTTTCTCTCCAAGGAATACAATAAAATAGGACTCTCGACAACTTGCTTACTAAAAGTAGCCAGAAGTTTGTTGAGATCCTCAACTTCCTCCAATAAAATATTCTAGTAAACAAAAAAATATTATTCTCATCTAACTAACTCCAATAGACAAGACAACAATGAATTAAGGAGTTAGTTACAACAACTTTCTAAAGATAGAGCCAAGAGATGAGGGCACCTTCTTTATTTGAGGATAGACCAAGTCTAGGCTCTAAAAATAGCAAGATACAAGTGCGCCATCCTAGATGACATGTCCATGTGTAGATGCATGAGTAGATCCTCAATATATGAGCTAGAATAACCAATTCTATCCAAGAATATGGTCTCCAAGACCAAGTTGTTCCAAGAGATGATATGTAGAATGAGTCAATAGAGCCTCTAATATGGCAAGTATGCATGATCCCAAGGTAGAAGGAGTGATGAAGAATCAAATAGACACTCCAAAGTGTGGATGCCCTCATGAAGATGCATGGAGAAGTGTGCAAGGCGACCTCATCCTCAAGTGGCACATGCTAGAGTGCAATCCACCTCCTTAAGTGGTCATCTTCGACAAAAGGCATGGAATCATGTGCAAATAGTCTTCTCAAGTCCTCAACATAGAGATAGATGGCTGAAAATGTGGAGTGCTCAAGTGATGTGGACCATGAATGCTCATACCAACCTCAATAGATGTGCAAATAGACCCTCCAAGTGGCATGTGTGGCTCCAAAGTCATGTAACCATCCGTAGATCAAGGTAGATGGAGTAGATATCAAGATAGGAGGTTGATCATCATCAAATAGACACCATACATCAACTGCCAAGTCATCCAACAACCTCTACATGTGTGCTACCACCTCCATCAATGGGAAAATGCCTTGATCCATGAGATACAACTCATAAGTGTGCAAAGAAGAGAGCATTCCCTTAAGTGTGAGGTGTCAAGTCATCATAAAGTGCAACCTCAACATCAAAACATAACACAGAACCAAAGCGCTCTAATAAATGGAGTCAAGTGTGCAACAAGGAGTGGATTGGCCCCTCCAATCAAACCATAAGATGTTGAAAAACCATGAAGAGGTAGAGCACTCCCTTAATTTGAGTGCCTATCCTGTAGAACACCTCCATGGGACCTCAATAGACACTAGAAACCCCAGGGCACTCTTTCCCAAGGTGCCATGTCATCCATCATCATCTATGTGTTGAAAATCCATGGAAGAGTAGGGCGCTCAACCGAAAAAGGTGTCTATTCTATCAAACATCATCATAAGATCATCATAGACACATAAAATCCCATGACGCCCTCACCAATAGTGCCACATCATCAATCCTCCTCCAATAGGCTAAAAAATGACCCGGGAACTGTGATAAGTGCTGAAAATCCATAGTAGAAGGGGAGTGCTCACCAAATAAAGCGTCTAATCTATCAATAATTACCATAAGAGCATAATAGGCACCAAAAATCCTAGAGCACTTTGTCCAAGGAATGTGATCCATCAACCATGGCAAAATTAGCCCTGAAACCCTAGGTTGTTGAAAGATGTGCCTAAGAGGTGAGCACTCTGCAAGAAGAGATGTCTATCTCATCAAGTATCATCGTAGGAGTACAATAGACACTCCAGGAGCTAGATCATTCCATCACAGGTTCATATCTCATCATGCCATTATCAAACCCTCAACAAAAACCCCTAAGGAGCTCAAAAGTACAACAAAGAGCTGAGTGTTCTAAAAGGTAAGTTGCCTATCTCATTAGACAATAGACATATAAAGTACAAGAGCGCTCCTCTAGAAGATCCATGTAGCATGTTATCATGAAAACATTAGTTAAACCCCCCCAAGGTTCTCCAAAATGGACCAAGGAGATGAGACCTCTATGAGACTTCTGGTCTACCTTATTAAAGATCATCTTAAAAAAGTTCAATAGACATGTATAATGCCAGAGCTCTCTAGCACAAGATCCATATCCCATACCAATAACACCATGCAAGGAGTTATACCATGACCAAGATTCTATAAAAATGTGCAAGGAAAAGTACCATGAAGCAAGGAACTAGCACCAACACCAAGTTGATCCAATGGCATGAAGATAACCAACACCATAACATAGCAGCAAGAGCATCATTGTCAAGTGATCAAAACAACACCAACCAAAGCATCCAAAACTATCAACCACATCAACATCAAGGAGAATCGATATGCTCACCTATCCTTAAGAAACATCATGAAGATCACTCATCCAAGAAGGACTATCCTCAAGCAAAAAATAATAGGTGAGTATCTGTAGTCCATCGGCATCCCTACAAGTTACCCCTGAAAATATGCAATCACCACTCATGTCAATATGAGGGGTAACACATCTCATGAACATCAAACCATGCCAGACCATATTAAATCACCCCAAGGAGAATGTCAAATCAAGTGATAGCAAGGGGAGAATGCCAAGTGCTCTATAGCATCATGAAACCAATCAAATGAAGATGCCAATACAATGTTATATTAGCCCAAAAGTGCTAGGGCATTCCCTCAAGGGAGTCATACATCAACATGTGTCATCAACCATCCACATGATCATAGAGGCTTCACAATCAAGTCTACTAGCATGAGAAATCACCAAGACAACCAAAGCATCAACATCATCAAGCTATCCATGGGACCATAACCACATCGCCAATAATCTCATCAAGTAAAAGCACAACCCTTAGGCCATCCAAAGCTTTATCAACCTGTAAACATGCCTTTATCACAAAAATCACAAGAGTAGTGAAAAAATTCACTAGTGTAGGCCTCATGCAAAATGAGGGTTAATAGGGCCAAAGGGTGTTTTTGATGCAACAGACACAGAGATGGGTAGAAATCCCACACCCTGGGTTCTACACCCTAGAGACTATCATGCATTAAATGGAGGACGTTGCATAGGGAGAAGATTGAAGGACACACAGAGATGATGTACATCCTTCTCTTCTTTGGATGCCACCCCTTGCACCTTGGACACTGGGCATTTAGATGATGATGTCATGCTAGGGTTCGATAGAGATGATGGGGTTTACTACCACTTGGATGCCAGTGATGACTTGAGATGTGGGATAGCATTCTTCCACCACCCTTGCACCTCAAACGATGACACATGGCCTTAGAGAGGCCCTCCTAGCCCATTGGAGGCATGATGTCACCACACATGTGACCATTTATGTATTATTTTCATGATTTTTGACATTTGTAGAGGCAAACTTGAGGGATCGGCTCCACTTATAGACATGACTTTTCACTTTTGGGACTATTGGTGCACTAGGGTTTCCTTATAAACAAGGCTAGCACTCCATTCATTTTATCATCATCACTTCTCTCCACACACTTGTGTGGGAGAGCTCTAAAAAGTTCGCTCTACTCTTTTCTACTTGTTGGATCTAGTGCACACCTCTTGAAGGAGGATCTTTGTGAATGCTTTTTACTTTCTTGGATGTTATGTTGCTGCAACTAGGGTTTTTCTATGCCTAGCAACTTGGATAAGTAAGTAATTTCTGCAATTTTGTGTCATTGTTAATGTTTTAAGGTGATAATTACTATCTTGTTGCATGTTACTTTGTCTTAGTGAAACCCTAGGGAGGAGACATAAGTCTTTCTCTCCTCCATGTGCTTTGTTTGTCCAAGTTTTGTGAAAACATTCTCTTGCTAGGGTTAAGAACCTAAGGCCCAAGAGGCTTTGTGTTGAGTTTTCATAAGCTAGGTTAAGCATGTAGTTCATTTAATTTCATCATGTCTTAACCATAAACAAGAATGTTGCAGCAACCAAGATCACAAGAAGAAACACCATGCACAAGAACACAAGATATATCCTGGGAAACCCTT
>SNQJ01S0228490.1:1351-14436 GCA_010110895.2 Picea sitchensis | reverse complement strand
CCGAAATCGTGGATGCAGTTTTTCGACGGCCACGATCGAGGAGCCCGGATCAACGGCTCAGGCGTGGCCCCGACCTTCTCAGATGCCCTGTCTTTAACCCGCGCGGGCCCGCCTCCCATCATGTCATCTTCCTGCCCGCCTTTCCCCTGCTGCCATGTGTCGTCGTTCCCCCTCTCCATCACTCGTCCACATGGCCTCTTCCTCGTCTCATCATCCATTTACCGCCTGCCACGTGTCCCGTTCCTTTCCACGTCTACCCTCTTTCTTCCTGCGCTCGATCCTTTTCCAAGTGTCTCTCCTTCGACCTTCCTCTCTTTCCTATCTGTTCAGGCCTTGTCCACATAATCCGATGCCACCACCCCTGGCATGCGCCTCATCCTTCACACTGGCCTCTACGCATACCCGTCCCCCAAGCTGCCAGTTATTCCAGGTGGCGGCGTGAGGAGTCTTCCATATCCCAAAGTGCTGAGTTGGCCGGACCATTCTCAATCCCAAGAAGCAGTTATTGAAGCGGTTGGTGGTGGTTAGACATCGTTTCTGCCATAATGGGAAAGTCCTGCATTGGATTAAAGGCACGTCGATTCGCCAAATAAACTGTCAGAAGATCGATCGTGTCTACCATAAGTTGCACGACCATTCAGAGATTACCGCCCCATACTGTTAGAAGCCATGCAGACGCAAAGCCTTCAATGCAAATTTATTGGTTCCGCTGCTGTTGTTGTTTTGAGTATATGTAGGCATTTTTTCCATTTTTGTATCTATCGATGGTAGAGCTAAGCTCCCGACTGTAAAGTTTTCATGACCATTCTGGATTCCTGGTTATGTATCTGTGTTTGAAACTTCTTGGTTTATAACAAACAGTTTTCCTTTTTTCATCTCTATTTTCATCTTATGCTGGAGAGTTCATGTTCGAATGATTCGCTTGAATTAACACAGTTATGTTATGGTAAAGGATTTATTGTTGCATTGCTGTTTCTCTGGTTTCCCGTGTTTGGAAGTAAGATGATCTTATTTCCAGATGCCTTCTCTCATCGTCTGTTAGAAGCTTGATGCCTATAGCAGATCCTTGCACCCTTCTCATGATGTCTTCTGCCTACTCACCCTTATTACAACTCACTGTTTGAAGTTTATCAAGACCTCACTCGTTTGTGCATGCCTGGCCGAGTCTCGGAGCTGAGACGACTGTTCTGAGTTTGCTTCCATTTGATCACCCCTTTCAAACAAATCGTGACATTAAACTGATGGGTGTCAGGATCTGCTCCTGCAAGCAATCCAGGAGTGACTTCTGATGCTAACAATTGGAGATATTTGTTTGTTGATCAAAGACTTGACTACATGCTAATGGATATAAATTTTCTATTATGATCTTTTGATTTCCCTCTAACATTTTCTTTGATGGTGCTCTGTCTCTTTTAAAATCCGCTTCCAATACTTCTTGAAGTAGTTAGGGTTTTGGTATTTCTAAGAACTTCCACACACTTTTCTTATGGAGTAACCAATTTAATTAATGATTTATTGAAGCCTCCTTAATGAATTTATGTCATTGAAATTTGTGCCTTGAAGTGGGACCCATTTTGTCTTTAATAGAAGTTTTTAAATAAACTTTTATTTTCAAAATTCAAATTGGTTGCCTTTTAAAAAGTGCAATGTATTTTAATTTTTTGAGTATGATATTTGATTTCTCAATCACAGAAACTATCATATAATCAATATTCATCATTATATATTTCCAATGATTCCTCTTGAGCGCAATTTAGAGTTATGGATCTCTGGTAATAGCCTCGGGAAGTCGAGGTTCCAAACAAATTTATCAGCAAACCATGAAAACATAGCTGAATGTTGTTTCAATTTCTGGGCGAATTATATTGAAATTCATCCCTTGAAACCTATTCCATCATATTCCCCATTGAATTACCTTTCCAACGAGTTATATTTTGTCCAAAATCGATGCCCGGATCTTGAGTTATGACCTCTAGAAGTTCGCTACTCAACAACAGTCCATCAAGTTCATGATTTAATCTTGGCCCTTCATTAAAATTCTCCTTTTAAAAAATCCCACATGATTTGTGGTATTTGATAGTTAAGTGTTTATATAGTAAAATTCTCCACTTGACTTATGTGAAACAAAAGGAAATTATGGAGGTCGAGCCTTAGGAAAATCATGACTTCATAAAAGTTTTGATGGCCCACTTGTCCAATCAGCGCCTAGTCAACATCCAATCAACATCCATGTCATCACCTAGTTAGCGCCCAATCATCACCATGTGTCTCACTATTATAGGTTTCCACATGATGCCACATTTCATAATTTCATTCATCGCCACGTGTCTTAGTTTCATTGGTTGTCATGTCTACCACATGTCTTGATTGGATAGGGTGAAATAAAACTTATGAAAAGTTTAAGTATGGAAATGGGGAGATGTACGAGAGGAGGGGGAGGGTATGGTGGGTTGTGAGGGTCATGCTTCCATGGGGGTGAGTAGAGGTAGCGGGGGTAGGAGGGTATGGCGGGTGTGGAGTGGGATCCCATGGGGTAGAGAGTGGAGTGGAATGAGGGGGATAGGAAAAAGTTTAAGTATGGGAGATGGATTGGGTTTGGGAGTGACATAAGAGGAGTATGGAGAAGGAGAGAAGGGGCATCCAAACCTATAGAGGAGAGAGGTAATAATACCAAGTGTAGAGTATAAACTTAGGTAATAGGACTAAGTGTAGAGTATGAGACTACACTTAGAGTATGAAAATGAGAAACAAAAAATAAGACTAAGTGTAGAAATTAGTCTACACTTAGAGTATGAAAACGAGAAACAAAAAATAAGACTAAGTGTAGAAATTAGTCTCATGAGACTATGAGAGAAAGAAAGAATATTTATGAGAGAATGGGTCATAAGAAATGTTTAAGTTGTAAAAAATAAGTATGGAGAAAGTATTCCAAGAAATAGTAAGAATTCTAAGACTTAGTAAGAAATAAGTATTTCAAGAAATAGAACTGAGTAAGAATTCCAAGACTTAGTAAGAAATAAGTTTTTTCAAGAAATAGTACTGAGAATGAGACTAAGTATAAGAGAGGAGAGGAAACTTAGTGCTGAGAGAGAGAAACCGACTGTGTTACACATGAAGAGATGCTCTTTTAGACAAAAACATGGATATATTTCAAGTTTTTTCAAGTAATAAGACTACGCGTAGAGTATAAACTTAGGCAATAAGTGTAAGTGTAGAGTATGAGACTACACTTAGAGTATGGAAACTACAACTTAGAGTATGAAAACAAGAAACAAGAAATAAGACTAAGTGTAGAAATTAGTCTCATAAGACTATGAGAGAAATAAAGAAGATTTATGAGAGAATGGGTCATAAGAAATGACTCAGTTATAAATATTAAGTATGGAGAAAATATTCCAAGAAATAGTAAGAATTCTAAGACTTAGTAAGAAATAAGTATTTTAAGAAATAGTACCAAGTAAGAATTCCAAGACTTGGTAATAAATAAGTTTTTTCAAGAAATACTACTGAGAATGAGACTAAGTATAAGAGAGGAGAGGAAACTTAGTGCCGAGAGAGAGAAACCGCCCGTGCCACATGAAGATATGCTCTTTTATACAAAACGTGGATATCTTGAGCATACAGACTCAGATTTTGAATCCATAAAATGTGTGATGAAGCTGACACTAAGGGCTACGCCATGATCTTATGATTGTTCAAAATTTCCTTCTTCTGATACCAATATTTTTTATTATTCCAAAGAGCAGGAAATCAAGGTGACCAATTTTTTTATCAACACTTGTGTCTACAATCAAACTATGCCTCTGCACTTAAGGTATGCCCATATTTTCTCCTTAAGCTACAATTTGTCAAATGAAACTAAGTCCTACTCAACCAAGTTCATTCAATAATAGACACATATCCAACTATGGCCTTTATAACATCCCAACAATATTTATACTTAGCCAATTATTCAATACTTAGCAAACACAATACATTGCAAGGAACATAACATTCATCCGGGTAAAGAGAAGTCTACAACACACTTTTATACGAGGCACTGAGGTGGATGCCTTAAATTTATTATATGAAGATTTCTACAGATATAGAATAAGGGAGTTGCATCCCTCTGCTTACAATTTTATTATAGACGTACAATGAGTCTAAGGAAATGCAACCTTTTGCCTATCGCCCAACAAATTTGTACAATCCAACCCCTAAAGCAATCAAAGGCCCACCTCTTACAATTCCTTCCTTCCTCTTCTTCTCACTCATCCAATGCAATTTGTCCTCCCCTGAACTTAGTGTAATCATGGAGCTCCTTTACACATTTTTTGAATGAGAAATGGATGATTGATGCCTTAGCACCTTTGAGGTGTCCACTATTTAAAAAAAACTTGTCTTGCACTTGCAAACCCCTCCATTCCTAATTGGATCCAAGTGCCCACATAGAAAAATTTGTCTGTGCTTGATGGTGCCACTACCCCCCTCACAACCTGTTCGTCAACTATCCAATGTCTAATGGTGTTCTTCCCAAAGTTCCATGTACCCAACAAGTGTGCCCAAGTGTGCTCGGCAAGGCTGCGCCAAACAAGTGCATCCAATGGATATGTTCCCGACAAATGTGTTCCCAACAAATGCATCCCACAATTGTGCTCTGCAAATGATTATGTTTGAATTCACTTATATCATTCGTTGCAACCCCTGCATGTGTAATTCCCAATGCAATAGTGGTGAAGAACACCAAAACTGTATCAAATTTAGCTATGATACCACCTGTCATGAACCTACAATATGCTCAATATTTTTTGCAAACTTGAGTTTCTCCCAAGTTTGTTTCAACACCTGAGGTTGTGTGGTATTATCTTGCATCTATCGCAGTGTCTTTTCCAGCCTGCACATACCCCAACTAGACTATGCCTCTTCACCTAAGGTCCACCAATAACTTTTCCTTAAGCTACAAATTTGTCAAATGCAACTAATTCCTACTCAAATAAGTTCATTCAACAATGAGAACACATCCAACCACGGTCTTTAAAACATCTTAGAAATACTTATACTTAATCAAGTGTTTTGGCTCACCCCAACAACAACCCATTTTTGGAGAAAATGGGTTCCCCCTGTTCTAAAATTATTTACAAGGAACTATGTTTCAACTTCATTGAAAAGATATTGGCACAAAGATGCTATTCTACTGCTTATATAGTCTACGATCCTTTTTTCTTTTTGCAATCTGTTAGTCGCAGTAAAAAAATGTTCCCCTCTGCTACACCCATCAACCCTCCTTCCCGAGAATTCACTGGTTCATACACTTACTGTAAGATACTGAGCCTTGTTTTCTTACCCTCCTCGGTGAACTTCACTATCACGCCTTTTAGCCTAATTTTGGTCGAGATCAGAACAATTCTTATACTAATTACATTTCGACAAAAACCTTTCCGATGGCCACATCGAAAAGGGTTCTGTCGAAATCATGTTTTTCAGAGTCTTTCCCCTCACTCATAGCTCGAAAATCCGACTCTTATACTCTGATAACTCGTCCAGTCAAAGTTCCCTTCATGTCCCATGTGAAAATCAATAGGTGATCGGAGACGAAATCAATGTGTATTAAAAACCACTAAGCCAACGCAACCCATGTGACCATAATCTCGTGACGTGGTGCGTTAGGATTGGCCTTCACCTTTTTTTGGATCTTTGAGTGACTTAATTTTTCTTTGTTTCCAAGATCGCTCACTTCCTAGGGTATCGAAGGAATATTATTTCAATACCACCCCCATCAGAGTTCTAACACCCCCTCAATCTATTGGACTCTAAAACATAAAGTCTGACGTTGTCATCCAAAGCCTTTTAACTATCCACTGTCAGAACACAAACCCAAGAAAAGGTAATATTCCTTCAATGCCCTATCATCAGGGTATTTATTAAACTATATGTCAGTGAGTTACGATGTGATGACTGCAATGGGATCCCCCTTTCCCCCAAAAAAAATTCTTGTCATGTTGACACATGAATCCAAGCGAGAGGGAATATACCCTTGATACCTTTATGTCAGAGCATGAATAGATCCATAAATTTCTCACTCCAACACAATGATTATGATAGTTGTGTTTTCAAATATAGGCCCCTCTTCGACTTCGATACACAGATTTGGGTGATCTTCCCCCTTAAATCACATTAATTATAGAGATTTTGGTATGATGTTGAAATGACCTTCATACACAAGTGAGTGATTGCACATTTAGGGATGATTTAATACATATTGATTGGCACTAAACCCTCCTTTCACACCCTATATTCCTCCGTAAGCTATTAAAACACTCTGCCTATATTGATTATCCCAGTGATACTCTGAAACCATCTTTTTAGGCTAGTTTGTATATAATACCTTCTTTTTAAATGGTTGATCTCTTTACAATTGTTGCATCATTTTCTTTGGCTTGATTCATGTTTTATCTTTGGTAATACAGGACTTAGGTAACATCCTACTATGGCTAGCAAGAATACCAGAAGACCTAAAGGCTCTCTCTGTTTCCAGTCAGCCTCTGCATCGGAAATGTCTTCTCACCAAATAGAAGTCCTAGTAACAGACACTACCCATCAAAACAGTTAAGATAATATCCCTAGGTACAATGATATCTACAGGATCTTCAACACTGGAGATTTTCCTCTAGAATACGAAAACATGGAATCATACCCAAACATCCAAAATGCAACATTCATTTGATTGCTTCCTGTAACACCCCGAGTTTTGAGCCCCATATTACATAATTTATTTGTTAATTGTTGAGAGGCCTTAGTGCCCAAACAATTAAAAGAGGCCATTGTGCCTACGAAATGTAATCTTTTGATCATTATTAATAATAAATACATAGTTGGTTGCTAGACGGACAAGGACTAGATTTATAGGGGTATATGATTCCACAAGAGATGCAGCTTGAGTGGCTAAGCATTTACTTATATTTTTAAATCACCCATTTTCTCTAATAGAGGAAACTGGTTACGTAAAATTCTTAGGGGAAGGCTAAGAGGTTCTTGATCCCCAAGAATTACTTAAACATGTCCCTGTTCTGTTGGGGGGGTTCTCATGTTCATTGATTCTCTCATTCATTGGTTCATTCGTTCTCTCTCTCACTCCATTCTCTCTCTTGTTCTATTGTTGGTCGCTCCACCTGTTCATGAATTAGTTCACGCACCTATTCATTGTTCACACCTCTCGTGGAGACTTCACTACCTTCACTTTCTCACCGCACTCATCTTCCTCATTCACGTTTGGATTGGGAAGGGGAAACAAATTGTTGAAGAACCACATTTTTTTTGGTTGTAGAGACTGCTGGTGTAATCCAACCATGAATCAAGACCTGGATGTCTGAGCTGTGTGGTATGTGTCCAATTTTTCTCACAACTATGATTCCTAAGAGTCCCAGCATGGAGATTCTAGACCAGCTGCATTGGAGCCTTGGAAGTAAAAGGACTTCCTGAGGGACTACGTGATCGAGAAGGGTGGGGGTCCATTCTCTTGAGTTGTGAAGGTTGGGTAGAAGAGAGTTGGGTACTTGGATTGTTGTGGGTGTTGGGAATCCTGTCAGACCTTGAGTGTTAACTGGTTTGGGAAGCCGAGTAACACTCTGTAACCATCCTTGTGGATTCATAGCCCTGGCTTGGGTGTGACATTATTGTTGAGAGTTGGAAACAAATTGTCTACGGTTGGGTGGAACATCCTTGGTCCGTAGCTATTCGATGGTTTTATTTTATAAAAGATAAGTTCTCTCTGTCATGGTACTATTTACCTATGTATTATTTATTCCACTGTGTATTTATTTATCATTGAATCCAATGTATTTAGAGTATGCATGCTTGTTGATTATGGTTGTGCATGTCATATGCTTCATTGTTTTTATGTTTAGCGTGAATATTGATCAATGCATGTGAACCTTTCATGCATCCTTGGTATCTAAAGTTTGAGCAGGGTTTGAATTAGTCCAGAGAAGGGACTTGTGGTTAGCATGTCCAGCCTATGAGTGGTTGGGTATGTTACAAACTGGTATTAGAGCCCATGGTTTCAACATTGAACCTGGATGGGTTGTGTATGAGGAATTGAAGCAAAAAACATCCGTAGGGATTTGATGTACAAAATGCTAGAGGGGCGTTGAGAGAGCTCGTAGGGGGTAATGGAAAGCTCAAGAAAAGTGGTGGATCAATTATCACAGCGATTGTGGTTGATAACCACAAGATTTAATTTGAGCCATATGATCTGTGTGGGGGGAGGCAGAGCCTTCCCACCTGTCAGATCTGGAAAAGGTGCACGACATTTAACCTCCAAGTCCTTTGGACTTCATGACTTTGGTGAAGTTTTCGTTTTGTTGAGAAAAGGGGCTGAAGCCTGAAGTTCTGAAGTCTTGGGGTGATTTTCATACATAGATCATCTAGGAGGAGGAGAGACATGGATTTTCCTTGAGTAGTTTGACAGTTCATAGTTCGAGGAAATTGGTTGAAGTGCGCATAGATTGGACTTCCTTCTGAAGTCCCGAAGTCTGGAACTTATCCAGTCTGTATGATTAACATGGACACGTGTTTGTAGATCAATCATGCAAAATTCGACAATTCAGAGATTCAGAGTTTGGGAAAACTGAGAGGTAATGTTAAGAAAGGCTCCGAAGTCCCAGAGCCGTGGAGTCCCGAAGTTCCGGGAAGCAATTATTTGATGGTTTGGAGTTCAGGAGAAACATGGTGATAAGTCAAGAAATCCGTCGAAGCCCGGAGCTATGAAGTGTTGAAGAACGAATTATGACGTGGAATGATGATGTCACCTACGATGACGTGGACCCCCCAAGTCATGCCACGTGCCATTTAGAATTGTACTTTTGATGACCTTGTTGGACCAATAATAGTCTGACACATGGGGGCCACGTGTGACCATCTTATATGATGACAACTGTACTACATGGACCCCAGAAAAGTTAATAGGTTTGGGAATTTGACGTTCAGATGATTTGTTTTAATTTGGCGAGGAATCCTCTGGAGTCTCGAAGCTTCGGGAAAAATTTGTTCGAAAGTTCAACATTTAAGAGAAATAGAGTGTGCTAGTGTTGGATCTCCCTAATCCTAAAATTATGAAGTTCTGAAGTGCAACTGTGACATGGAAGGATGATGTCACAGAGGGTGACGTGGATCTCCTCTAAACCTACCACGTGTTACTTGATTTTGTACCTTTTGTTATCACATAAAGTTGTCAAGGGCCATAGGTATGTATCGATATACCCATGTTTATTTCCTTGCCTTCTCTCTCTATCTTTCATAGGCCAGGTCTTCAAGTCAAAAAATTTGAGGAAAGTTTTTATCTGGGTCATAGAGCTCATTAGGAGAGATCAATGGTGGAAAATAATCACGAGACGGGAGTCCGAAATATTGTTAAAAGTGGTTAGTCAAAGGTACGAACTCCCAAAACTCGAAATCAACAGGGATTGTCCGATTCAAAGAGACACGTGGCATAGGATCAATGATTTCGCAGTTTCGCAGAGTGGAAAAGTCAAAGGGCACAATCGTGAGAACCTGTGAAGTGTGAACTCATGATTTGATCTGAGTCGTTGGATCGAGGAAAGTTGTGGACTATCTATCTGAGGTGAGCGCATAATTGGAAATCGGGAGAAGGGAGGTTAGTAGTCTTTCAACTTCTTGAGATGCTAAATCATGATACTCGAAGATTAGATCTGGACCATGGATCTTAGAAGGATGCGTGGTGCCATATCCGAGAGGTCGTGATTTCGCGAATCATAGGTCTTAGCATGGAGCACGACGCAAGTTCGTGAAGATCGAAATTAGGAAGCACTCAGGGATTGGGCCCATGATCATAGCCCCTGGTCATATTGAAAGTGGGGCCACAAATATGGGTAAGCACCTATTGATCTGCTGGAGAATGAGGTTTTCGAGGAAGAAATCATGGTCGTCAAATCCAAAGAAATTCCGACCGTCGATCTGCAAAGGCCATTTCACAAGTTCATGCATCGTGATACTTGGAATCAAGTGGAGTGAAGATTCTCGAAATGAGAAATCGAGAATCACTCGGGAGATAAGCGCCATGTTGTGGCCCGGGGTCACTTGATGAAGAGGCTGGCACCAAGAGCTCTAGGAGCGTGAAGGAAAGGGCATCGATTTCATGGAGATTTGCAGATCCTTGACGCGTCAAGATTGACTTGAAGAAGTCATGGGCACTTCCTAGAAACATTCATGGGTGTCAAGCCTCATCCTGATCCCAATGAAGGAAATTATTGAATATAGGGGCGGAAGTTGGGACCTCGTATCACCCCATAAATGGAAAGCATTGCAGAGAGAAGCCATAAAGGCATACTATCCACCCGAAGCTTCTTCTTGGATGAATTTTCCTGTAAAACGAATAACTGCGCATGTCTCACATTTGACATGAGAAGACCTGCACAGTCTGATAGAGAAAGTGTCGACTGGAAACTTTGAATGAAGGGACCCGATCACGCTCCTGATAGTTGCAACAATTTTAGTATATATAGGTAGTTTTGATATTTTGTTAAGGTCAAATGGTTGAGCTAGGATCCCTATTATTGTAATATTTTTATGAAGAACACTGGTTCTCTGGTTATGTATTTGTTTTTTAGACATCTTGGTTAGTCTAAGTCAACTTTATTACCCCATCTTGTTTGCCTCTAATATTGAGAGAGTTCATGAATGACTGATTCACATGAATTGTTGTAACTGTATTATGATGAATGTTTGATTATAGTGTTGTTATAATGTCTTTCAGTTTCCTTGAAAATTTGAATTCAAGAGGATCTTTTGTTTGAGTTTTTTCCTCCTTAGGCTGCTAGAAGACCTAATGTCCATAGCAGACCTCTACACTCTCCTCACCGAAGTCTTCCTTCTATTCACCCTTACTCCAACTTACTAACTAAAGTTGATCCAAAACCTTAATTGCTTGTGCATGCCAACCCAAATTTTTTGAGTTAGAACGTTATTATCATTGATTCCTCTCCATTTGATCACCTAAAACTCATTTACATTTACTGTATAAACTGATGGCTACTGGGCTTACCTTCTATGCAATTTAAAGGTGACTTCTATTTCTAACATTTCTCGCACCATTTCCAGGGAACATATTGAAGATATTTCCCTAGGATAGAACGACAAAGATGCTCTGATTGTGAAGGTGCATCAGATATCAGTAACATTGAAGATTGCAACTTTGACCTGGTGACTCCACTGCTTCAGTTTTGGCTCCTAAAGGAAGACACACAAGGTCCACTTCACTGCTACCTCTAGCAACGTCTGAAGCTAACCTAGAGGAAATTATTAGAAAGGGAAAGACCACTAAAAAAGGTACCTCCACTTTTGTACCAAGTTTTTCTAATAATTTGCATAATCCCTCTTTACAAACTCCAGTAACCGTTTCTAATTCTCCTATTATACAAACTGCTGGAGTTTCAAGAAATTTAAATTTTGGGATTTTTCCGGCCGATTTCTCCCCTCCTATTCTTGGTTTGGAAGGAGAGATATTTGACACCCCTTTCTCCCTCGAAGTTGTGAAGTGGAAGGAGAGAGCTTTGACCTTAGAATTTTTTCCTACTCCTCCTCCTATTAGAGTTGTTGCAGCTATAGAAGGGGAAACCTCTGTTACCTCTAGCCCCTCATCTTTATCTCCTAACACTCAATATTTTCCTTTTTCTCCCAGGAGCACAACCCCAGTCTCACCTATCTGAAATCCATCTCCTCCTGGTTCTCCTCTAGTTCACACTCCAATGGCAGGATAAAATCTCCTCAGAACTAGGATGGAAGATATAATAGCCGCTAGGTATGCCCCTCTTGTTTTTCCTCAGCCTCTGAATTCCCTCCCAGTGGATGGCTACCTTAAGAAGTTTCCCAAGTTCATGGGCAAGGGAGACATAACTGCAGAGGAACACCTTGAATCCTTTTACAGTTTTACAGATTGTCATGTCATCATGGATGCAGATGTATGGATGAGATTTTTTGTTCATAGCCTTGAGGGTGAGGCTAGGAAGTGGTTTAGGGCCTTGCCTCCTAGATATATTGATGGGATTGAAGCCCTAGATGAAGCCTTCTTAAAGAATTGGGGGGATATAAAGGATTTAATTTACTATATTACAGAGTTTGGATCAATGAAGAAGAAGGAAGGGGAATTTGTTTATGACTTTTCAAAAATATTTAATAAAATGTATAGCAAAATTCCCACTGAGGTTAATCCTATAGAAACCTCTACAAATATTACTTATTCTAGTTCTTTTGACCCTGATTTATGCCTCTTGTTAAGGGAAAGGAGAGCTACCTCCTTGGCTCATATGCAATATGCATCCATTAAAGTAGAATCCAATATTATGGCAATTGACGAGCTTAGGAGTAAGGATGACAGGGACAGAAGAAGGGGAAGCTATGAAACTTCAACCTCTTCCTCTGCTACCCACCCTCAAGATGATGAGCTTACCAAATTAGTAAAATCTCTTTCTGCTAATATGGATAAGGTAAAACTTGAAGCAAGACAGACCTATAGAAGTACTCAAAACGCTGATAACAGAGGTACCTTCAGGAGACCTAATAATGCTCCTCAGATACCTCCAAGAGAGCCCAGAAATAGAGGAATAGATGATCAAAGGATTCAAACCCATTTACAAAACAACCTTGTATATGAAGAAGATGAAGAGGATGAAGAAGATGATCCTGAGATCCATTATGTGGGTGAAACCCCTCCATCCCCTCTCTTGACCAAGTATGCATATGGGGAGTCCTTAATGGATAATCAAATAAATGAATTAAGTAAGTGTTGTGGGGTATTCTACCCTACGGACTAATAAGCTAGGGCTCTAAACTTATACATAGATCATGACCCTTAAGATTTAACTTTTAACCTTCTACCCAAAATCTCAACCCCTTTTCAAGCAAACAATGGAAGAATCAACTCACCTTTTTAACGATGATTGAAGTAGATCCTCCGTTGAGCCTTCTATTTCCTCGCTGCTGCTGCCCCTTCTACAAAGCTTCCTGCAATAAAGGTAAGACTACACATGCATGCTACTAATCTACTAGAGGGTTAGAAATAACACATAAATCAAATAACATAGATGAGATTC
>SNQJ01S0228487.1:0-14437 GCA_010110895.2 Picea sitchensis | reverse complement strand
AATTCACTGAAGAGGTCATTTTGGGCACATTACTTGGAGGAACCTCTTAGTGTAATAGCTCATTGGAATCGGGAGGAGCAACACTACAGGATGGGATGCTGAGAAGTGACTTTCAGTGGCCAAGGAAGCCACAAGGAGAGATAAGACGTTTTTCATAGGTAAAAAGGTTAATTAATTAATTAAAGTGATTTAATTAATTAATTAAATATTAATAAAATGAAAGTCACTTTGGAGAGAGGAGGTGAGCAAGAAGTATAAAGGAAAGGCAAGGGCCTCTATTGATTCATTCATGTATGACGATCTTTTGGATTTCTGGCTTCTAGCTAGAGGGCCCATCTCTTGGGGGTTTTGAGGGTTTTGACTTAACAAACCCTAGAGGACGATTCGGTGGTGAAAGATTCCACCTAGTTTGTCCAAAGCTTGGTCTCGGAGATGCGATACGCTCCCACACCATTCTAGTTCCAGATCTACTCAGTTGCAGGAGGATTCTACATCAGTTATATGTGCAGATAGAGAGAGGGCGCACCAGTTGAGGGTTTCCAACAAGAGGGGTGCACCATCCATTGAGGGAGGATTCAATCCATCTGAGGAGAAGAGATTTTGGGAATTCCAGGTATTGGGTTCCCCTTGCAGGTACCATAGCGCCATTATTGGAGGTTTTCAGAGGTATTCTTATGGAGGATTGATTGGCATTGAGAGTGAGACGATTTCCCTAAGAGGAGGGTGCAACATCACTTGGAGGGTGGCTAGATCCAAGGGTCTGTTGCCGTCCTAATACACACTTGCTAACGTGAGCTAAGTCCAACTCACTTAGTGTGTCCTCGGAGACACAATGTCTAGGTTCTTAGTCCGGGATCATCTCGGTGGTGAAAGATTCCACCTAGTTTGTCCAAAGCTTGGTCTCGGAGATGCGATAATGCCTCCCACACCATTCTAGTTCCGTGACTACCTCACAGTGTGAGGATTCTACATCGCTATATGTGCGTATAGAGAGAGGGCGACCCGGCTTGAGGGTTTCCAACAAGAGGGGTGCACCATCCATTGAGGGAGGATTCAAACTAGCCGAGGAGAAGAGGTTTTGGGAATCAAGGTATTTGGTTTTCCTTGCAGGTACCATAACACCATTATTGGATGTTTTCAGAGGTATTCTCATGGAGGATTGATTGGCATTGAGAGTGAGACGCATTTCCTAAGAGGAGGGCGCAACATTACTTGGAGGGTGGCTAGATCCAAGGGTCTCAATTCCAATACACACTTGCTAACGCGGAGCAAGTCCAACTCTCACTTAGTGTGTCCTCTGAGACACAATGTCTAGGTTCTTAGTCCACATCACAATTCCTTGATCAGAACCTCTTCCTTCTAGGCTTACCCTAGGGAAGCCAAGGGGGGTAGTCCCTAGTTACGATTTCAATTTTAGTTTGAATGTTCTGTGGGAGTTAGTTTTAATTTGTTATAGGCTAAAGGGGAAAAACTAGCCTAAGATGCGGCAAAGAATGTAAGTGCAAGTCTAGCCTCTAAATGAAAATCAACCCTTCCCTAAGTCAACTAAGACTAGTGCCTAAGGTTGGCAATAATAACTAAGTTTGAGGGTGGTTTATTACAAAGATATTACAATAAAATGGAAGTTAAACTACCCACAAACCCAAGGTTATATAACTTACAAAAGAATACTAAGTGTTACAAATGATTATATCATTTACAAAAATACACAAGATACAAAAAGATACAAAGAAGTGTATGATGGGCCAACACCAATAAGCATGCCCCAATAGCACTTACTCTATTGGACCACTTTCAATCGGGACAACACACAGCACTCAAGAATCAAAGAAAGTGATGCCTCTGCGGATTCCAACATTTTCTTGATTCACACCACAACAAGCAAATTTACAAGATATTCAATATTATACTCAAATGTTCACATAGACATAAGAAACATAAACCATAAAGTTGCACATAAGATAAATACAACAATGAGATTATCACCAATGATGTGTTCCTATCAATACATCTAATTCCCAATCATACACAATGTGATCAATGCAACTAAGTGTTTAAGGAGTTAATAAAGATTTAGTAAATTTCATTTCCTTCCCCTCAAACTATGTTTGTGCCTTTAAACTTCTTTCTCCCTTGGCCAAATGACTGGCTGGTGCTCAAGATAGTAAGGCAACGAGTCTTTACCCTAGCTTCCAAGGTCAGCCCTGACAGTTAGAGTACTTCCTGGAGAGGACATCCACCTGGAGCGCCATGGGACAATCCATTGCCACTACCCTCTGTTGTTTTTTTCAAACCCATTTTAGATGGTGAGATACCTGTAAAAAGCCCCTAAAATGTTACCTAAGTGTTATTAATATGACCCGCTGGTGGGTCTTTTAATGTGTTGGATGAATTTTAGAAGTGTTTTAGTGCTTCAAAATTTAGCGTTAAGGGTATGGCCGAAATGAAATGCTCATAAAAATGTGTTTTGTGAAGCTTGAAAATAAAACATTCACCACATGAAACTTAAAAGGAAATGATACAATAGATATGCCAATTAATTATAAACCATTCCACATAAAGATCTGCAAGTTAAGTGTGAGATTTAAGCAAGGACAACTTGATACATATAACAGAAAATAAAACTTGTTTGAAAGAAATTAAGTTAAGTTATGCATGTGAGTGATTAATCCAGAAAGCAAGATAACTTAAACTTAATGTTTGCTTGAAAAGTAAAGCTGAAAAATGAAAATGTCTTAAAACAAGAGATAATGCCACATAAAAAAGAAAAGATCATTAAACATGTGTGAGCATTACATCAACATAGACATTTAACTTTAAACCAAAATGCAAGTGTATGAAGAGATCTTATGATCCAAGATTACTTATCACCATGAAAGTCAATCATTAAAGTGAAATGTGTTTTAGGAAGCAAAGATTAACAACATAATGATTAAGATGTTATAGCCAAAAGATTAGATCACCTATGCTTAACACATGAAAAGATAAATAACTTATGAAGCCACTAGATCTAGCATTTAGAATATGTCACAAGTTATTAGGAATCAAAGCATAAGAACTAAACTTGCATGAAAAGAAATTATGTGTGAGTTAATCATATGCTTGGAAAATGAGAAGTAAAGTAACTTATGATAGCAAGTAGATCAAGCACTTTAGATATGTCACAAGTTATTTAACTATGAACAATAAGATCAAAGCATAAGAACTAAACTTGAAAGGGAAAATATGTTTTGATGACTCTATCTAGATTATTGAACCATTAGAAAGCATAAAGACATCAAATAAAAATTATTTTCCCTTTTATGTCAAGGTATTGGGGATTACTCTCCCAAGGTGCCGGGCTATGAAATTCATTATTTATGAAATAAGTCGCTGAAAGAGAAACTGATTGCAATGGCCAAGGTGGGAGGCAAGCTCCTTTTTGGCCAAAGAGGGTTACGATAGCTTAAACAAATTAATGAAATGAAAGAAAGATAACTAACAATCATATGGACAAGGAATAAACTAACCTAAAGATAAAAAAAACTAATCTAAGCTATCTAAAGATTTAGGTCCCAAAAGAATGAAAAAATATGTTAGAAAACTTAGAAATTGAAGGAGAGAAGTGAGAAAGTGTTACTCAACCAAGTAGTAGTTTGTTGGGAAGTCTCCTATGTGATTTTGGGCAGCATATCCCCTTGATCCGCTGTATCAACTCTTTCAAAACAGCAAGCAAAAGCTTGCTGAAATGTCGCAAGAAAATACACTAAACTTGTCAAAAAAAAATTGTTTTTACACAGAAATTTTTGCATACAAAAAATCTGAAACTAAAAATTTTATTTTGACCTATCTAAGATTAGTCAACAGCTGAAAAATATATGGAAATGAAACGCAAAGAAGTAATATGGAATAAGAAAGGTAAGGAGAGTGTAAGAAAGCTTCAAGGATAGGATCATCTTCGATGCTATCCCAATGAATCCTTTGAGATGACCTGAAAAACTTAGTGAGATATATGAAGCATAGAATAGATAGTTATCTTGAAAAAGTCTAGAAATTTGCAACACTTGTAAACCCTAGGCTATCCAACATAAACATAAGACAACAAAAAATACTCTCTGCTACTTTACCCAAGCAAAATACTTTACCCAAGATCTATCATCAATAACACATAAAAACAATAAACCAACAATATCACCTCATGTGTAAGCAACAACCAGAATACTCATAGATGTTCCAATGATCCTCCAGCTTTTTTTATTGCCAAAGTGTGAGAGTGTTGTAGCCACTAGTTGCTACAAAACCTTCAAGAGAAATGAGTGAAATGGCAAGATGGCAAGAGCAAGAAGATGGAAGTGAGGAGAGATTTCAACATAGTAACTTTAGTTCAAAGAATGGTGAGTTGGGAGAGGGATCTATTTATACTTGAGAGACAAACCTACCTCTGATCAATGCCGCGTCCACAACCAAGCATACCAGTAGATCTCAATGAGTGTGTACACCATCTAGGGTTTGAAAGCTGATCTAGTGTGTAGGAAAAAGTAGGAGGTGTTGACTAAGCAAAGAGGTGTGGAGGCCTTGGGATTGATGCCAAGGAAGGTGGGGAGAGGTCTCAAATAATTTTTAAAAATCATTTGGTGGGAGTTTCTAGAAGAGGGGGCGTAACTCCTCTGGAGGGGCCAAAAAGTGCGGAAAATGAAGAAATGGAGGGAACAATGAGAAAAAAGGAGGGGATCATCCTAGGAGGTGATGGGGAGGTCAAAGGGAGTCATAACACATGAGATGGGGGAGTTTCTCCAACAAGTCACAAATAAACTCACCAAAGTAAAACGTCACTTGCCCCAGGGGGCCATATTTTTGAGCAAAAGTGGGTGGTAAGCTGCATAGTTGAAGGCTGAGGGTTAGGTAAAGTCTAATCTCTCTCTTTCTCCACCCTTTACATCTCTACTCACCATTCTGCAATTACAATGTTTCTTTGACATCGACATGTCACCTGAAGAATAAAACACATGGACTAAGACTACCATGAGGACAAAGACATAGTAAACTCTCGTCCACCTGAGTTGAAACTTGGTCTATGGGTGGATGGGGTGCTATTCCATTTCTTTTCTCGTTACCAAACACCACAAAAATCCCAAAGAATCTTTTCAATATTTGCTCAAAAAATTTAACAACACAAAATTTAATTTCAATAAAACCCGACTAGACCGGAATTTAAATTCCATGAAAATTTCTAGCATTGTCCGGTACTACACCATTCTACCATTAGCCACAAAGGATGAGACCATTGAACGTCACCACCACCTTCATACCACAAAGGGAGGGAACCTGGCGGAAGCTTCAAAGTCTCTAAAGCCTACGGCAAAACCCGAGATAAAACCCGTGAACGGAACTCTCCCAATGAAAACATCTGGACTCTAATTGAACAGATCCATGTAGACTTATTGCATTATTAACCCACGGTGGGTGCGGAATTGCCATAAAATTTGGTGTCGGGCATCGATACCGCGGTAGTCCACATCGCCTTCATCAAATCTTCATTCGGTGATGCATCTTCATGGCACATGAGTTGACCAATCGCTGCCAAATGGCTGTCAACAAGCAGCTCAGTAAGTGTTTTTCCCGCTGAATTGCGGATGTCCCGCTATCTTCAGCATCGAAGCCGGTAGTGACTATGAGTCTATAGGTTCCAGAGACAAACAAAGGGAAACCGTGATGGATAAAGAAGGAGGAATTAAGGCTAAACCGCGGTTAAATTGCTTAAAATATTCTAGGAAAAGTCACTGCTTCTAAGTCAAACGGAGAATTAGAATGGAAAAGGTGATAAGGGGGCTTAATTTAATTCGACAAATAAATCACTAGAGAAAGGCTATTTCAGGTTAAGTGGATGTCAATCTAAGAATTAGGTCTGAAGGATAAAGAGAGGAATTCAATCACCTATTATGCATTGTTATGATTTGATGTTGAGACTTCCGAGAGAAGGAGAGTCGACCTTACCGTTGGATTTATGTCCACCACCATTGGATCTGGCTTCTCGGTGTTGAGAGAATATCAATTCTAGCCCATCGGAGATACCCATCCATTTCAATCGCTCATTTCGTGAGAGTTTATTTGTGGAGGGCTAAGTCATTTTGAGGCTTGGTGATCTCAGACCGTTATCCCGATTGCGCATTCATTCCACCCGAGATCCGTACCATGTATCTTTCCATTGAGCCATTCATCATCGATTCACTACAATCTTGCGATCGATCCATCCACCATTTTGGGCTAGCCATTCCGGACAGACATTTCATGCTATTGCGTGTTCCCTCTATCGATCCCACCAAACCCTTCCACCCATTTCATCATTGGACGAGACGCACCGCTTCGGTTTCATATGTTCGATTGACTAAGTGGAATCCTTTTACGCATCCAGCGTCTAAGGAGGGATCTAAACTCTGCGTGGGTCCCATCTGCCATCAGCAGAGGTCCGAACCGAAGTTCCTACGCACGCTTATTCCGTTGTAGAGGCTGGCGATTGATTGGAGCAGCCAAGCCCATTCTCGACGGCGGATTTCGATCGAAGTTTTCCGTACCGGTAGCCACCTGTTTCTCCGACTACTTATTATCTGTCCGCATGCGTTGGCATCTCATCTTCACGCCACGGGTACTTTTGTTATTTGATTGTATTCGACAGATTCAGAGATTCCACCCCACCAGACTCTATATTTAGGTTATCAGGTCACGCATTAACCAATATTATTCATGCGATATTGTTAGCTTCGACATTCTATACTCTTTGCGCCCTTTCTACATCAGCAACCAATTATGCAACATGTAATATGTAATAACTCCATACATGCAACCACAATAACCAAACATGCAAACACAATAACCAAGAACATCTCTCAATCAATATCGCCTAAAACGCATCTGGCAAACCCTGCATCGATCCGCATCGCCGCAGTAGTATAGAAATCAGGCGATAAACACCGGATCTGACTGCGGATATACCGGTATCGAGGCGAACCCACTGCGGGACTAAAGACCATGAACGAATAAGAACCGTATCGGCCGTGGAGTACGAAGGTGATTTAATATACGCGACAATCGACATTAAGGGAAGAAGGGGACATACCTTAACTTTCCTCCCTTCCCGCCGAGAAGAGGAAGAGGCACTTAGAGCTGCATTACCGAAGCAGCGCCGAAATGTTTGCTGTGCAGAAGAGGCTTAGTGTCGCGAGCCGCACTGTGAAGGCAGCCCGCTGATCCGTATCGTGAAGCATTCATGCGATGATCGCGATTACGTTAGCCACGGACCCATGTCTCGCCTTTTGGCCCAGCAGCGACAGGATCAAGGCGATAGATATTCCCGTGCACTCAAGGCCCACAAAATGCGATGGAACTCAAAGCGTAGGATCCTACCACCACCTCCATTATTGCTACCTCTTACCAGTAGGATCTCCACGCCCATTTGTTTCCTGGGCCTGTGAGGGGAATCGAGCGTTATCGCATAACGATAGCACGTAGACCCGCCACATGCAGGACATTGCGTAGTATCGAGAGAGTATGCGGCTCAGGGTCAGTGGATCTCAACAGACATGACCCTAGTCGAAAGTATTGCGGACCACCGCAACCCGCGAGCCCCGTAGGGAGGGCACAGTTAAGAAAGAAGTATAACATTGACTTCATCCAAAAAGTTGGTAAACCACCATACCTTCTTTCGACGGATCATCGAAATACACCTCCAGAGCTTGGGCATGTAAACTAGATATCACTACAAGTCAAACCGATGACGGTAAGAGGCCATTGCATCCCATGGACTTTTGAGAGGGTGAGACACACGAGTGGTTTTATCATGGATTGGTGACATTGGTTCACGATCACATCACCTCCTACCGTGAGTTCACTGAGAGACTCATGGGTAGATTTGATAGGAGGGATCCTGCGATCCACTTCAGAGATTTAGCCCAGCCAGGCAAACCGCACAACGTAGGCACTATCGGAGTTTCGTGAGTAGCGTATGCGATTGCATATATCTCGAAGCCGCGATTGGTCATGTTATCGTCTAAGGGCTCTTAACCCTTTGAGAGGATTGGTGAAGGCATATCGGCCTCATTCTTTGCAGGATGTCGTCCGGCGCACTTGAGATTTGGCGGATTCGGTGCCGAAAACTAAACCCTTTACCGAAACCTTTGTACCACAGAGAGACGGGGATCAAAATAATCCACAGAGGGAATGGAAGGGAAATCCCAAGTAGGATGATGATACACGATGGGAGTTGATGAGGAAGAGCTTTGCTTCTCCTGCAGATCCCTTTGGGTCCCCGGGCATAGATACAGAGGCATGATCCACCAGCGCTTCAGGTGAAACCGTTGAGGAGTGAGGATGAGGACATTCAAAATATTCCAGATCCTGAGATCAATTCCATGGCCGTGAAAGCAAACAAATTGGGTTGAAAACCCTCGATAATCGGCCGTACCAAGCCCCTAGGAGGACAAACCCCGAGAGGTGGGAAAGGGGGGGTCCATAGCCACCCCTTTCTCGTGAGCAAATTCCAGGTACACCACCCTTCAAGCTGGCCGTTAAGGCACTACACAACCTTTGATGGATGGTGGGGTCACCCACAACTTCATAGATGCAATCCTTGGTAGCTGTGGAGGAGGGTTACATAGAGGAGTTTGAGTATCCATGGCGGGCAGATGGATACACGATATCATGCTTAGACATGATCCTTGACCTAGAGGTCGGATCTTGGCAAACTACACCGACCTATACATCTTTTATGTAGCGCACCACCATACCATGTCGTATTGGGGTACAATGGTTATATTCATTGGGGTAGATTGGGTTCAACTATCAAACACTGACCATGAGCTCTCGCAGACGCCGGATCGTAGAGTTAAAAGTCGGAGGCATGTCTACGGCTTCCGCGATCGGCGTAAAGAGGATGGGTTATGATTTTTCGTCATGGTGATGTGGTTTACGCAACAGAGTGTTGGATCAACACGCGAAAAGACTCAGAGGGTAAGGAGCAATACCATCCACAGATCGAGAGCTTCCGGGACGACATGAGCTTATTTGGGCTTCATACCCAGGGAGACCGGCCAAACGTGGGTTTTAAGGATTGAGTTAGAGGCAGGGCTACACCGGTGATCACAACACCCTATAGACACCCCAAGAACCTGGTTGACGATATTGAGAAAGAATTCAAAGAATTGCTCGCTATGGGCATATCAGGCCCAGTAGGAGACCTTTTGCATCTTCAGTAGTAATGTCACTGAAGAAGGATGGCACATTAAGGATGTTCATTGATTAAGGTGAAGCCATCAGTTGAAAAACTGACTACAATCGTTAATTCTATTCATGTTCTTATAGATGAGTTGATGGATGAGTTACATGGAGCATTTTTCTTCTCAAAAATTGTTCTATGCTCTGGATATCATCAGGTCAACATCAGGGAGTAGGATATAGATAAGACAACATTCATATGCCATTTCGTACATTTTGAGTTCTTGGTCATGCCATTTGGACCTAATTAACGTACCAACCACTTCCACTTTTGCATGAACCATATCTTAGAGGACAGTTGAGGAAGTACATTCCGGTATTCTTCGAATATTGATCTTACAAACAGAAATGGATAGTGACCAAGGCATGTAGTGTCTATGGAAGACCTCCAGCTTTATATGCTAAGGAATCCAAAATGTGAATTGCATGAGGGAACTATTGTAATTAGGGTATATCATCAAGGGGAGTACGTGTCACCAAAGAAAGATCGAGCTATTGTGGAGCCACCAAGAATTCCCAATGGAGTCAGAGATTCCTTGCTATGCGCCATTACAGGCGGTTTTGTCATACGTTTGGGAGCACCACTCACGAATTTGACAAAGAAGGCAGGTTATCATCGTGAGGATTCGCACCTTCAACAAAATGAAGAATTATGAGCATTTTCGCCCGTTCTAGCCCCTCCGGACTTTCTCACCATTTGTCTGGCCACATCAGGGGTGGTGATTGGAGCAGTATTGATGCAGTGGGGCCATCCCATTGTGTTCGAGATAAGGAAGCTCAATGAAATATCGGAGATCCCATCCCATTACCGACAAGGAGATGCTAGCATCATGCATGCCTTTAACCAAATTCAAAAGCAAGACCGGTTGGCGTTAGGTGGTTTTGAAGACCGGACACGGTCAGTATTTCTTGACCAAAGACCGCAGCCGAGGCAAGGCGGGTCTCAGATCCAAGCATTCGACTTCTGGATATTTCTGGTCAAGGAAAGAGGAATGTTGTGGCGGATTCATTGTCCAGGGTATACCGTTAAATTTGGCGATGATATTCCGGTGATGCATTGAAAGCTCATTTGTTGGTGGAATACCCAAAAACGTATTTGCTTTGTAAGCGCGAACGGGCAAGTGATTGATGAAAACGTTCCGATGACGCTTTATCTTTCTACAAGCACTTATAATTTCGTTCCCAATCCACTCGAAGTAAAGACCTGGCGGTGCGTCATGATTCACCGCCAGTTGTGGCATCGGGATACTAAAACTTGCATGATCGTAGATCATGGAAGGGAGCCCCCACATGACGGTCAAAAAATCATTTCAGGAGCGTAACGACTTGCCGCTAACAAGTCCGGAAAGGTACATATCCCCAGGGTTATTTCAACCTTGCCCATTCCGCAGCGTAAATGGGAGAGCATTTGCTGGATTCCATTACATGTGTCCTCAGAGTGCGTAGCGGATCAGATATTTGTAGTGGCTCCATTGCGACCCAATCGCTCAATATTTCTTCATTTACACCCACGTATCACAAGGCTGCAGCGTGTAGAAGTTAATTCTTCGTGGAGGTATTCGTTGTACCAATTCGTGCGAGCAACAACGATAGGGATGGCACTTCATCGCAACACCTTCAAGTATTTTCAGATTGGCGTACGAAGTTACACGAAGTGTCTTTCGGCCACCACCACGCATTTACGGGCGCATTGCAGGACGCCAACAAATGCGCGGAAGGGTATCCGAGGGAACTATGTGGACAACAACGCATTAAGTGAGACAATACATAAGGCGAGCTACAACATACCCACCATATGTCCATCGTGATGTCACCATTCAGGGCATTGAATGGATACGATGCACCCTCCTTTATAGACTGTGTTTGGGGACAACAGGTTCTTGGGGGCCAAATACTGGGTGGAGGCAAGTCAGAGGATTCTGCGATCAGTGAGGGAGAACTTGTAGTCAGCTCATAATCAAGAGAAGATATATGCAGATCGACAACGAAGCCGAGTGCGCTTTGATGTAGGAGATTTGGTTTTCCCGCGACTACAGCCATACCGAATCGCCTTCCTCAGAGACGGGCGGCGAGAACCGGCCAAAGTTCTTTGGGTCATTCAGAGTCATCAGGAGGATAGGCCAGGTGGCATACGAGCTAGAGCTAACAGAAGGTAGCAAGATTCATAAAGTCTTTCACGTCTCTTGCCTTAAAAGGCTATGGATAAAGCGTATTAGCATCACGGTGAGTTGCCACCTGGATGAGGGAGGACAACCGACCAGGTGCCGCAGGAGGCACAGAGAACACAACGAGGAGCGGTGATCATCCGCCTGGTTAGATGGAGGGTCTTCCAGTGGAGGATGCCAAATGGAAGGGAGAGCATATATTGCAACACCCAGGACTGATGTTGCTTGAGAACAAGCAATCTCGAAGGAGGATCGGATGTCCCGGCCCCAAGATTAGGCTAGCAGGGAGTGACTTATTAGTCTATGTGTTCCTGTAGACTTTAGTCAGGCACAAATAGGGAACATGAGGATAAATAAGGGTTATTTGGTGGCTAAATGATGAATCAAGCCAAAATACTTAGGAAAAGTCACTTGGCCTAAGTCAACGGAGAATTATAATGAAAAGGTGATAAGGGGGCGATTTAATTGACAAATAAATCACTTAGGGAGGAAAGCCAGGTTAAGTGGATGTCACCCAATGAAACGGGAAGGATATAAAGAGAGAATTTGACCTAATTCCCATACCGCTATGATTTGATGTTGAGACTTCCGAGAGAAGGAGGAGAACCTTTTATTGTTTCTGCGGATTTATAAAACCAATTGGCCCATTGATTCTGCTCGGTAAGTTGAGAGACACACCCCAGCTCCATCGAGACCATCCGTGTATTTCACCGTCATTTTATGTTATTTATTGTGGGAGGGCGAAGCTCAAAATTAAGGAGGCTGTCGTTTGAGGGTTTGTATATCTCAGCAGGAATGCTGTCCCACGGTGCATCTGGCCCAACCAGAGATCCAGGATGCTTCCATTGAGCTTCATTCATCATCGTATTCCGGCTGGTAACTTATCGATCCATCCATCATTTTAAGTAAATCACGGACAGACTTTTGGCGTTGCATGCAGGTGTTCCCCATCAGATCCGAATTCAAACCCTTCCACCCATTTCATCATTTGACAAGACAATCGTTTTGAGCCATATAGCGTTCGCATTTCCCGATGAACTTTGGGGTAATAATCAGTGCCCATGAGGCTTAAAACCCTGTGGGTCCGTATTCATGTCAGAGGTCTGGACCAGTTCGGACAGAGCTATTCAGCGGTAGAGGTCAGGCGCATGGATTGGAGGCCAGCCCATTCTCACCGTGATTCTTTGGGATCGAAGTTTCTTAGTCGGTAGCTGCCACCAGAGCCCGGATCGTCATTTTTTGCTCATCTATCCGCAAAGTGTTGTGACCGTTTGTCTTCTTGCGGTCACGCGTATTTCTTTGTTATTTGATTGTATTCATGACAGTTCTGAGATCCATCGAATGTCAATTTATATTTTCGTGAGGGTTATTTGTATTTCCATGTATTGAACCATTATTCATGATATTTAGCAGTTGGCATTCTATACTCTTTCATGCGTCTTTATATGATTATTAAACCTTAATTATGCAACATGAACATGTAATAACCGACATGCAACCACAACCAACATGCAAACACACAATCAAGAACATCTCAATACACAACTAAAACATTATCCAGAACCCTCAGTAGACGGATTCACGGAGTAGTAGAACGTAAAGAGTTAAATATCTTGATCACCGGATCGTGGATATTTCAAGCACTTGGGTTTTCACTGTCGTGCAAGTTCCCATTCATCATTCTAGTGGATTGGTGGGAGTTGTTGGAGGTCTCTATAGGAGAGAGTCAATTATCTAGGGTTCTCAAAAGCACTCCAGCAAGCCAACAAATTCATCCCTTCTTTGGAGTGGAGAGTCCATCCATAGGGTTTGAGGGCGGCCTTGGGAGATTCAAGCAATCATTGTTCTCAGTTCTCTCACCGCATCTACCGCTTGCCATTTCAAGTGATTGACATCTTTTGGCAAAGAAAATGAAACTACAGGAGCTTCAAACAAGCTCCAAAATAGTATGGCATCATCTGGGGCTTAGGGTTTTTGCACTTCATACGGCCATATCTATTGTTGTCTTGATCTTCATTGAGTATTCATCCTTTGTAGGTCATGGAACTTATTGAGCATTTTGTAGCAGCTCCTACTATATTATTGGATCCATCTCGCTAGCCTTATCAACATCTTCATTGTAGCAGTTCTTCTGCCCATGAATAAAATCAGATTTGAGATGTTTGGCTTGTCTATCATATTGCATATGGTTGAGGTATGTTCCATGATTGTATCTTCTTGTTTATTGCTGCAAATACATATAAATCATCAACTAAAACCCTAGGCCGAAATCAAGAGGCCAACCCGCAAGTAAACACATGTGTTCGCGGATCAACAAAGTGTTTTGACGAAATGCCAACCAGAAAAGTTTTAAAGTATAACCAAACCGGATAAACCGCATAATGGTCAAACATTTACATACCCATGCGTGCTTCTGTGGGATAGTTGGAGGCCTGCAACATCCATCGTAACAAGCTATCTTCAATGCCCCGAAATGTCCATGAAATTGGGATGTTTTGATGGATACAACAATCAAATGTTTTGGTGTAAAATAATTCATGGCATGAGATGGTAGTAGATACTATTGGAAACATAATAACAATCCCACACCAAAATTATCGTACATGGAGTAGAATTCTATTACGTCCCACACCAAAATTATATGCAACAAGAATGCCACTGCATATAGAGAAGACGTGGATGCACTTGAACTACAATTGGGTTGCAATCAAGTTAGAATAGCAACTGGGCTACAACCAAGCTGAATTGAAATCAAGACATATGGGAGATTTGGAAAATACTTAACCAGTAAGGAGCCAAATATTGACATATTGGCTTAGAGAACATGTCAGCATCATGGATGCATGTGAATTGGTGATTTTTTTTCTAACAATACGACTTCATCCAAATATTTTGATGTTACAAGGTTGGCAACTGCCTGTCATACAGAAAAGGAATAATAGTGTGTAATGCAATTTGTGTGAGAATAAATTGTACTTTTACCATCTGAATCTCTTATACTACGGCTCATTAGTGGTGCAACCATG
>SNQJ01S0228486.1:0-12657 GCA_010110895.2 Picea sitchensis | reverse complement strand
AAAATCTCCTTATCTCTCCTTGTGGCTTCCCTGGCCACTGAAAGTCACTTCTAGCCATCCCATCCTGTAGTGTTGCTCCTCTCGATTCCAATGAGCTATTAAACTGAGAGGTTCCTCCAAGTAATGTGCCCAAAATGACCTCTTCAGTGATTTTAATTAACTTATAGTTCAAAATCATGGAAATCGTCGGAATGGAACGAAACCAAGGCCAACCTATGCGGAATGGCTCATAATGATGGAATATGATGACAAATTCCGACTAGACCCCACAATGCCTCTCAAATACCATTGTACTCACTATAACATCCATCTGGCTACTCTGGTTATCATAAGTTTTTTCCCTGTGATGATGTCCCAAAGTGGGGACATTACAGTCCTCCATGCTATAAAATTTCTTGTCCTCAAGCAATAACCAAATCCACTCAACTAAAATGTCAGGATCCCATGTCCACCTGTGGGATATATAGTAGAATCCATCCAAATATGAACAATCACACATGCTACCCTCTGGGTCCCATATTAAGTCATGAACTACTAGCCCCTGGGATGCATAATCCTGAAATACACCAACTTTGTGAGTCTCCTGTACTTGACAGATGGCCTCATCTCAGAATGATTCCATCCTCCCAATATCTACCAAAATCCACACGGCCTCCATCAACTGCACATGCAGATGCCAGAATGAGCTACTGCAAGACCTCCGTGAGATACTCTCATGCGGTGTGCTCCACTCCACACTGAAGCTCAATGGAAAGTTAGAATAAATTTCCCCTGTAATGGTACACTCTCTCCTATGAATCCATGCAATGCCCAATTTGGAAATCCCTGGGTCCCATGCTAACTTCTGTAGAAGATCCTCATGTTGAAACTGCGCTACTCTAACCATGATTGTCTGCCGCCTACATACATCCTGAACCCTTATCTCCTAGGTCCTCCAACTGAAATACCTGTGACCATTGGACCTGTTGTTCAGAAACTGTATCTGTGAAGACACCTCTATAGAAGAAGTACATGTCCAAACATCTCCATGCCCTATCATGATGATCAAATGGAAGAAAAGGTCTCACCCCATAGCGCAAGTAACTGCATACGCACTCCCAACCAAACCAAGGTGGAGTGTGTGGCTCTCTGGTGCAACTTGGGTCAACATGAGCATTGTGATAACAAAATGGACTCCTGGGTCCCATGATAAACTTGGAAGTTTATCACTTCCAATCTCCTCTAACTACTGCTGTGTGAGACTAATCACTTTCAGAAGCCCTATGTGCTCATCTTCTATCCTCCTCATGCTGTTGTCAATGATAAACATGTCGGGAAAGGATAACAGATATATCTGCAGCTGACTATAGGACTGGAAGGCGTCACATGCTTTGGTCAATCCCAAGGATTCAACTAGAAGCTCGTCCATCGCTATCCATGATCGATGCTCTCCTGTGGTCGTTACTGAATCCCCACCATCCAGTACAATCGGAGGTAACCCCTCTGACTAGGTGAAGTCTCAAGGTCAGATTTGAAGTGTAACCCCTTCAAACGGACTAGATCTGGATCTCAAAAATGCCCTCCTTCTCTTCAATTCGCCCCACTGTTCAAGAAATAATATAAGCCATAAAACTATCTCAGAAAGCACTAGATCCGATGTCCAAGGCCCTGTAATGAAAACCCAAGTGATAGAATCCTCAACGGCCCTGCCAATCTCCTACAACGAATCTGTCTCCAAAGATGGTGCACCCCCCTTGCTGGAAACCCCCAATGGTACACCCTCCTCCTCTTCCTATGCATGTGGCTATGTAGAACCTCCTGCACTAATGTAGATCTGACTAGAATGGTGTGGGAGAGTATTGCATCTCCAAGACCAAGCTTGGGACAATCTAGGTGGAATATTTCACCACCGAATCATCCTCTAGGGTTTGTTAAGTCAAAGCCCTCAAAACCCCCAAGAGATGGGCTCACTAGCTAAAGCCAGATATCAAACTGATAAACATACATGAATCCTGAGTAGAGGCCCCTACCTTCCTTTTATACTTTTTGTCTCACCTTCTCCCTCCAAAGTGACTTTCATTTTATAATAATTAATTAATTAATTAAATCACTTTAATTAATTAATTAACCTTTTTACCTCTGAAAATCTCCTTGTCTCTCCTTGCGGCTTCCCTGGCCACTGAAAGTCACTTCTAGCCATCCCATCCTGTAGTGTTGCTCCTCTCAGTTTTAATGAGCTATTACACTGAGAGGTTCCCCCAAGTAATGTGGCCAAAATGACCTCTTCATTGATTTTAATTAACTTATAGCTCAAAATAGTCAAAATCATGGAAATCGTCGGAATGGAACGAAACCAAAGCCAACCTGTGGGGAATGGCTCATAATGATGGAATATGATCATAAATGCCAACTAGACCCCACAATTCCTCTCAAATACCCCTGTACTCACTATAACATCCATCTGGCTACTCTAGTCATCATAAGTTTCTGCCCTATGATGATGTCCCAAAGTGGGGACATGACAGTCCTCCCTGCTAGAAAATTTATTGTCCTCAAGAAATAACCAAATCCACTCAACTAAAATGCCAGGATCCCATGTCCACCTGTGGGATATATAGTAGAATCCATCCAAATACGAACAATCACACATGCTACCCCCTGGGTCCCATATCAAGTCATGAACTGCTAGCCCCTGGGATGCATAATCCATAAATACACCAACTTTGTGAGTCTCCTGTACCTGACACATGGCCTCATCTCAGAATGAGTTCATCCTCCCAATATCTACCAAAATCCACATGGACTCCATCAACTGCACATGAATATGCTAGAATGAGCTACTACAAAACCTCCGTGAGATACCTGCAAGCGGTGCGCTCCACTCAACACTGAAGCTCAATGGAAAGTTATAATAACTTTCCCCTGTAATGGTCAACTCTCTCCTGTGAATCCATGCAATTCCCAATCCGGAAATTCCTGGGTCCCATGCTAACCTCTGTCGAAGTTCCTCATGTTGAAACTGTGCTACTCTGACCATGACTGTCTACCCCCTGCATACATCCTGAACCCTCCTCTCTTGGATCCTCCAGCTGAAATACCTGTGACCATTGGACCTGTTGTCCAGAAACTGTATCAGTGAAGACACCTCTATAGAAGAAGTACATGTCCAAACATCGCCATGCCCTATCATGATGATCAAATGGAAGAAAAGGTCTCTCCCTGTAGGACAAGTACCTGCAGACCCACTCCCAACCAAACGAAGGTGGAGTGTGTGGCTCTCTAGTGCAACCTGGGTCAACATGAGCATCATGCTAACAAAATGGACTCCTGGGTCCCATGATAAACTTGGAAGTTATTCACTTCCAATCTCTTCTAACTGCTCCTGTGTGAGACTAATAACTGTCAAAAGCCCTATGTGCTCATCTGCTATCCTCCTTATGTTGCTGTCAATGATAAACATGTCAGGAAAGAATAATAGATATATCTACAGCTGACTATAGGACTGGAAGGCGTCACATGCTTTGGTCAATCCCAAGGATTCAACCAGAATCTCATCCATCGCTATCCATCATCGATGCTCTCCTATGGTCATCACTGAATCCCCACCATCCAGTACAATCGGAAGTAACCCCTTTGACTAGGTGAAGTCTCAAGGTCAGATCTTAAGTGTAACCCCTCCAAACGGACTAGATATGGATCTCAAAAATGACCTCATTCTCTTCAATTCACCCCACAACTCAAGAAATAATCTGAGCCATAAAACTATGTCATAAAGCACTAGATCTAATGTCCAAGGCCCTGTAATGAAAAACCAAGTGATAGAATCCTCAACGGCCCTGCAAATCTCCTACAATGAATATCTCTCCAAAGATGGTGCACCCCCCTTGCTAGAAACCCCCAATGGTGCACCCTCCTCCTCTTCCTGTGCATGTGGCTGTGTAGAACCTCCTGCACTGATGTAGATCTGACTAGAATAGTGTGGGAGAGTATTGCATCTCCGAGACCAAGCTTGGGACAAGCTAGGTGGAATATTTCACCACTGAATCATCCTCTAGGGTTTTTTAAGTCAAAAACCTCAAAACCCCCAAGAGATGGGCTCACTAGCTAAAGCCAGATATCAAACTGATAAACATACATGAATCCTGAGTAGAGGCCCTTGCCTTCCTTTTATACTTTTTGGCTCACCTTGTCCCTCCAAAGTGACTTTCATTTTATAATAATTAATTAATTAATTAAATCACTTTAATTAATTAATTAACCTTTTTACCTCTGAAAATCTCCTTATCTCTCCTTGCAGCTTCCCTGGCCACTGAAAGTCACTTCTAGCCATCCCATCCTGTAGTGTTGCTACTCTCGATTCCACTGAGCTATTACACTGAGAGGTTCCTCCAAGTAATGTGCTCAAAATAGTCAAAATCATGGAAATCGTTGGAATGGAACGAAACCAAAGCCAACCTATGCAGAATGGCTCATAATGATGGAATATGATGATAAATTCCAACTAGACCCCACAATGCCTCTCAAATACCCTGATACTCTCTATAACATCCATCTGGCTACTTTGGTCATCATAAGTTTCTGCCCTGGGATGATGTCCCAAAGTGGGTACATTACAGTCCTGAAGGGCACGTCGCCCAAAAGAAATACTAGAGGAAATTGGCACCCTTGGAGCACGTAGTGCATCCTGAAGGGCACGTCGCGTTGATGATGTTAAAGGAACGAACCTAGATGGCCTAAGACTAATATCTCATTAAGAAATTTAAAAAAATAACTTCCCTAACTAAAATGTTACCTAGTTCATAATCTAAGTCCTAAGTCTAAAACTTCGCTAGGGGTAAAATTTTGTCTACCCTTAAGAAAAATACCTTATAAAAATAAAATAATAAATTTTAAACAAAAAAACCACTTAAGTAATAGTTTTGGACTTCATAAATTTTTGGGTAAAATGAAGAGAGTAAGAACTTAATTAAAATTTGTGGATATCAAAGGTAAAGAAGAAATAAATTATTTAACTTGTGAAAGTGTAAAAAGATATTAAATTAATAATAAAAGGAAAAGAGTAAATAGCGCAACTACCATTTTTACTCTAATAAAAATGGCAAAGAAGGGAATAATAAAAATTAGGAAACTAAGGAATGGGGGAAACATAATAAGGGAAAGAGGGGAACTTATGGTAAAAACCGAGGTCAACATAGTAAATAATCTGCAATTAAGAACCTTCTAATTTGAACTAAATTAGCAACCTCATTTTAGGGAAAGTATTTAAACCTGTAAGGGAATCTAGGAACACCTAGGAGTAAATTTAGGAGCAACTCTAGGTGGGTGAGGGAAATGAGACAATTTTTAATTTAAAGAAAATAATAATTGGAGGAAAGAGGGGGATGGATGACACTTGTGCAAAGGAGAATATTTAGAAGATTTTTATTAAAACTTAATGTAAATGTGATTTAGGGAAAGATGGAAGTTCTAAAAACTCTATAAAAGAAAGGGAGGAGAAGGAAGATGGGGTATCAGATATTAGCGTAATTTTATGCTACCGAATTTGTGACTTGACTGATTACTTGTGGGGAGTTGGGATTCCCAGCTCAGATAGGAGTGGTAGCTCAGCCTTGCGAGGCAAGCTGGGAGCTAGATGTACCATATGGATAGTGTGTGGCTCCTTTGAGGCTCCGGGGGGTAAGGGGGGAAGCAGAGTACCCCTAGGGTTGGCTGGGAGGTAACGGTGAGTTCTCGGCAGTCGACAAGTGGGAGCGACACAGAGCTCAAGTGTGGGATAGCGTCTTCGGGTTATTTGTCGATGATCACAGGTACACAAGTGCGTTTGTTTGTTTAAGAATAAAAGGAAAATTGTTTAAAGTTGTATATGAATCCTTATGATGATGATTGATGTGTTGAATTTTGGATCATCCCGTTTCCTTGTTGTTTTTTTCTGCGCCTAGACTGTTATAACCCCGTAATCCTTTCGATGAGTTATCCTTGGCTCTAGCATTCTCCTACTATTGGCTGCAATTTCTTATTGTTTTTCTTTAGGCGTTTATAAATGACTGTGGGCGTTTTTAAATATGGCTATGGGCGTTTTGTAATAATCTGGGCATTTATATATTACTGTGGGCATTTTGTATTGTTGTAGGCGTTTATAAATTACGGTGGGCATTTTTATATATGACTGTGGGCATTTTGTTTTAATGTGGGCATTTATATATGAATGTGGGCATTTATATCTGACTGTGGGCATTTTTATGCATGACTATGGGCATTTCGTAATAATGGGGGCGTTTATATATTATTGTGGGCATTTTGTATTGCTGTAGGCGTTTATAAATTACAACGGGGGTTTTTATATATGATTGTGGGCGTTTTGATTTAATGTGGGCATTTATATATGACTGTGGGTGTTTATATCTGGCTGTGGGCATTTTTATGTATGACTATGGGTGTTTTGTAATAATGGGGGTGTTTATATATTACTGTGGGCATTTTGTATTGTTGTAGGCATTTATAAATTACGGTGGGCATTTATATATGACCGTGGGCGTTTTTATATATGACTGTGGGCATTTTGTTTTAATGTATGCATTTATATATGACTGTGGGCGTTTATATTTGACTATGGGTGTTTTTATATATGACTATGGGCATTTTGTATTGATGTGGGCACTTATATATATTACTATGGGTGTTTTCTATTATTATGGGCATTTGTGTGGACTGCGTTCCTCCTTACTCGACTATTCTTGTTATTCTCAACCATTCCAATGGATCCTAGGCGCATCCTCTCATCAATGCACCTTTAAACCTCCCTTATAAGGAATACAAGGAAATGGAATGACTAGAACAAGAGATGACAGTGTTACATTAATTGATAGGATCGATTTTATTTGTCTCGTTACTAAATGCCATATTATTGTTGTATTCATTACCTAATAGTAGCCCCTATTTTATCTTAGATAATGCTTCTTTAAATCTAATGGCCAGGAGATGGAGGAGTGAATTAACTCAGAAAATGTTGATCAGATGAGACTTATTAAAGTTAGCAATAACAACATTAGCCAGCTACCCTAATTGGCTATTTATAGCAGTCTACTTTATGTTAATCAAGCAGTCTACTTTATAACAACAACTAATTTACTTGTTAGTATTTACAATAGCAATCTACCTTATTTTAAATGAAAGAAATCTATTTTTCCAGTTAATATTCATGGCCGGAACAACTTCATTTCATTAGTATTTAAAAATGGCAATCCACTTTATTTTAATAAAGGCAACTTACCTTTCAGATAACATTTCCTAACAAGCAATTACTTTATTTCAGTTAGTATGTAATAAAAGCAAGCTGCCTTAATTAGTTAATGCCTCATTTAAGGCTAAGGGCTAGTAGATAGAGAGGATAATTATTTATAGATAGTATTGATGCTAAATTGTTTATGGTAATTACAACAAACTGGGTAAGCTCTTAAGTAAATAAAAATAATTATTTTCAAGCATTATATATTTCCAAAAATTTGCATACCTACAAATGATATTATGATGGTGTGTCCATGTGCCTCGAAGGGAACTAATAATTAGTAGGCACCATGAAAAGAGGTGATGCTTGTTGAATTAACTTATAGTTTATGCACCAGGAAATCATTACTTTTGTTTTGGAGGTTGCATAATTATTGGTTCTCAATTATTGGCTATCGATTATAAATTTAGATCATTGAGTTAATGTTAGTATTAATTTATATGCCTGCGATAAAAGATTTGGAATATTGTGTTAATTACGGATTTATGACCATTGCGTTGTTGAGACAATTATTGGTTCCTAATTATTTTCTATTGAATTATAAGTTTAGATCATTGAATGAATGTTGATGTAAATTTTACCATGTTTGTGTCAAATGATTTTAGGATATTTCGTTAATTATTGATCTATAATTAAAGATTAAATGTTAATTATTGTTTTAACTGACAGTTATAACTAATCATTATATTTACAATTATAATTAATGACTAATTTTCTTGTTAAATGTTAAACCAGTCGAAGTTCAGACTTGTACAATAAAGTCCCTTGAATGTTGTTTTAGAGGGTACCTTGATGACGAATTATGATATAAAGTTGCGTATTGGAATGGCCTTAAGACACATATAGATGGTAGCCCTTGTTTAAGCAATGTTGTATTGGGTTGTAAAATTTGTGTACTTGGTCTGCTTGTGTTTGGCAGGATGTAGACACCTCCATGTTCCTTAGAATAGTCGCCAGCACTGAGACCTTAAATGGTTAAAATTGATGGGAACATTGGCTTGAGAGTTGCTTATGTGTCTTGGAGGTCCTAACCATTGGAGGGTAGGACGGATGGGTCGTCAGTATTATTATTTGTCGATTGATTGTCATTCATTGCTTGCAGAGGTTCATGTGCGTCTTAGGTCTTTTTGTTGTCATCGCATTGCATGCATCCTGTTCATTGTCGTATGGTGACGCAAAGTCGAATGTATTTATTATCCTTGTACCCATGTGCACACACACAATTTATTTTTTTTCACTTTTTATATGAGGTTTGTCATCATAACGAGGAGGATCGTTACATATGGTATCGGAGCGGGTTCGACCCATGACTTAGGATCATTATGGATTTCATTGTTATGATTTGATTATACTATTGCTAATTGAGTTGACTTGTGTGTGTGTACGTAATCATGGTTAGAGGATGCCTCAGAGGTAGACGACGGGGTGCATGGGGAGGAGGCGCAACGCCTCTGGTAGCATCCACACCTGAGTTGTCTAACCCCCAGGGAGACGAGCAGGTTCTTGGACAGGAGCAGATAGTAGTTGGGATGATGAGATCTTTTTAGCGCATGTCTGAGGCACTGATCAGCCATTTGGACAGAGATGAGGCCAAGGTGTTGGTGCCCTCTAAGGTTTCACCGTGCGCACCAACTGTTATTGGTAGCATTCACTGTGAACTCGAGAAGGTAAAATTTCTCGAGTTCTTTGGTGCCCCATATGGCGTAGCTACAGAGGCATGGTTGGAGAACATGGAGATGTACTTCACACTTCACAATTATACCTCCAACATGAGGGTCCTCATGGCGGTATTTCAATTGAAGGGGAGCGCTTTTCTATGGTGGAAGATGCTCCTACCGCAGCTGAACATGGTAGTCGAAGACGTGTCATGGGAACTATTTGAAGAATGGTTCTGAGAGAGGTACCTTTCAGAGGAATTCATCGAGTGCCAGCTCAATGAGTTCAACGCCTTATGACAGGGACGTCATACGGTGCCCGAGAATGAGGCCCATTTTATGGAGCTACTTCGATATGCTCTGCACCTTAACACTGAAAAACTTAAGGTCAATAGGTTCATATTCGGCCTTAATGGTAGCCTACATGCAAAGGTTAGGATTTTGATGCCTCAAACCTTGCATGATGTCGTCCAAAAGGTCCTCATAGAAAAGGAGGATCTTATCAGTGGGGGTCAGACTAGGACTCCAGCGAGACCAGCAGGGAAAGCTTCATCTAGGACACAGCAGCACCAGACACCAGCGTGACATACACGGGGATATCATGGCTTCCAGAGGGGATCCACTTTCACTACACCCCGACGATCGATACCTCATAAATGGACACTTTATCAGGGACCACAGCATCAACAACAACATCACCCGCAACAACAGCAGTTTAGGCCTGTTCAGTAGAACAGACCAGGTTTCTAGGCCGGTGGGCCGTCATCTTCTACTTCGGGTACCAGGACTACTCGGTCGAAGAAGGGTTGTTGGATGTGTTGGGAGCCACACTACTAGAGCATCCGAATCAGCCAGACCTACTACAGTGGGAGATATGGGCAAGGCCCATCGGATTCATGCAGCGGTGAATAACTGCCAGGCAGAGCATCAATCGACTGTGCTCGAGATGATAGGTACTGTCACTAACCAAACCCTTAGTATTTTGATATATCCCGGTGCTATCGAGAGTTTCATTTTTTGTGCAGCATTAAAAAGGATTAAGGTAAAGGCAGTCGAACATGATGAGTTTAGCTTCGTAGAAATGGATTTGAGAGCCAAACTGAAGGTTGGAGGAAAGGTTACGGGATGTACCCTTAACCTGGGAGAGTTTGTCACGAGGACCAACCTGTACGTCATGATCTTAGGATCTTATGATGTCATGATTGGTATGGATTGGTTGGAATTGCATGAGGCGATACTCAATTGTAAGAAAAAACGGTTGAGATTGGTCGATGACAAAGGACAGAGATGTGTGATTGTAGGAAAGAACCAGGGAGTTTACTTAAGGTTCGTCTCTTCCTTACAGTTACATAAGAGTATGCGCAAGGGGTGCAAGCTTTATGCGATCCTTGCATTAAACGAGAAGGGAGTAGTGGAATGTCTAAAACACCTTTCAGTGGTGAGAGAGTTTGTGGACGTATTTCTAGAGGAGTTACCTAGGATGCCGCCAGAAAGGGAATTGGAGTTTACCATAGACCTAAAATCAGGGACTGAACCCATAGCAAGGACACCTTATCGGATGTCAACCCCGGAGTTACAAGAGTTGAAAATGAAACTGAAGGAGTTGTTGGACGTGGTATTGATACATCCTAGTGTGTCACCATGGGGTGCACCAGTTATTTTCATACGAAAGAAGGACAGATCATGGAGGCTTTGCATTGACTATCGTCAACTAAACAAGGCCACGATCAAGAATCAATATACCTTGCCGAGAATTGATGATTTGTTCGATCAAATGAAGGGTGTGATAGTGTTCTCCAAGATTGATTTGCGATCAGGGTATCACCAGTTGTGGATCAAGGAGGATGACGTCCCTAATACTGCCTTTAAGATGAGGTTTGGACACTACGAGTTTACTATTTTACCGTTTGGACTAAAAAATGCCCCAAGGTTATTTATGAGTTTGATGAACGGGGTGTTCCGCAAGTACTTGGAAAAGTTCATCCAAGTATTCATTGACAATATTTTGATCTACTCTCGGATGACGGAGGAGCATGACGAGCACTTTTTCTTGGTACTACAGTGTCTTCGAGAGCACAAATTGTATGGGAAGTTGTGCAAATGCTCCTTTTATTAATTGAGGATTCACTACTTAGGGCATGTCATCTCCGGTGAAGGTATCACCGTGGATCCAACCAAGGTTGAGGCTACTATGGAATGGTGTGTGTCGACGAATGTCATGGAAGTGCATAGCTTTATGGGTTTAGAAGGATACTATCGACGATTTGTCGAGGGATTTTTGAAGATAGCAAATCCGATCATGGAATTGCAGAAGAAACACAAGAAGCTTGTTTGGGCTGAGAAATGCGAGGAAGAATTTTGGAGGCTTAAGGAGTTGCTGATGACAAGGATGATACTAAAGGTCCCTGACATGGATGTAGACCTCTTGGTATGCATTGACGCATCCAAAGAAGGTTTAGGCGGAGTCTTGATGTAATATGGATGAGTGATTTCTTATATTTCGAGGAAACTGAGAAGGCATGAGGAGAACTACATGATGCGTGATTTGGAGTTATTAGCCATCGTATATGCCTTGAAGGTTTGGAGACACTACCTTGTTGGATGACAATTTGAACTAAAGACTAATCATTGTGGACACAACACATTTTTACACAAAGCGACTTGAACGGGTGACAACGACGTTGGTTGGAATTTCTTAGCGAGTACGAATTTGAGATTACTTACATAAAGGGAACAATGAACCGAGTGGCGAATTCTTTGAGTCGGAGGCCACACATATTTTCGGTGTTGCCTCTTCAGACGAATATACGTGAGAAGATTCTCACTTTACAGCGTGACGATGACTGGTGCAAAGAGGTCAAAGGTTTTATCGGACAAAACACAATGATGGTACCACGATATGAGGGATTTTCATTTGATAGCGATGGTTTATTGAGGTTTAAAAGTTGAATTTACATACCGCCAAACAACGAGTTGAGGATGTTGATCCTGAGCGAGGCTCATAGAGCAGTTTACATGGCTCACCCGAGAGTCACGAAGATGAGGGTAGACCTTAAACCCTTATTTTTTTGGAAGGGAATGAAGGTCGACATAGTCAACTATGTGGCCAGGTGTCTAGAATGTCAATAGGTAAAGGCTGAACATAGACACCCAATAGGATTACTACAACCACATGCTATTCCGGAATCAAAATGGGAGGTTATTTCGATGGATTTTATTGTTGGATTTCCACTGACGACAAGGAGACACGACTCAATTTTCGTAGTAGTAGACACTCTGACGAAGAGTGATCACTTTATTCTTGTGCGTACAAAGTATCAGGCACCTGACATAGCTAGAGTTGTCATCAGTGAGATTGTGAGGTTGCATGGCGTGCCTAAGAGGATTATATCTGATCGAGGATCAGTGTTTACTAGATGATTTTGGACGAGTTTCCAAGAGGCTTCGGGAACCCAACTTAACTTTAGTACTGCGTATCACCCGGAGACTGACAGGCAGACAGAACAAATGAACCAAACTTTGGAAGACATGTTGCGCATGTACGTGATGGACCAACAAAAGCGTTGGGAAGAATTCTTGCTACTAGTGGAGCTTGCTTACAACAACAGTTACCAGAGCACCATTAAGATGGTGCCTTTCAAGTTTCTTTATGGGTGACCATGTTAGATTCTCTTGAGTTGGGATCAGCTTGAGGATAGGGTCCTGGTGGGACTAGAATCGATCCAAGAAATGGAAGAG
>SNQJ01S0228485.1:9676-24285 GCA_010110895.2 Picea sitchensis | reverse complement strand
TAGTTAACCATAATTATGATTAGAAATTGAAATATTGTTATTCACATGTAAAGGAATGCATTTTTTTATTTGTTTAAGTGGAAACTTCATTTTTGTTACGTGGATTTTTTTTTATAAAAATGTTTAAAACATATGTTTTTATAGAATTGCAGGTTTATAAAATTATAATTATTAATACTTTTTTACTTAATATTATTATTAAGTAAAAAGATCATTTTAATTAGATCGATTATGGGATGAGAAGAGTTAAAAACATATATTTATAAAATTATAATATTATTCAATAAATCATAATTATTAATAATTTTTTATAAAATATTGTTATTTTTTAATTTTTATTGAAATTTTCTTTTTTGTTTTTATGTAATTTTAAATACTCTATATATGAGCTCAAAGTGGCTCTTATAAATTTTCAAAGTGGTTCTTATAAGTATGATTTGACTGTCTCATTTTGTTTCACACAAAACTGGAAATTTTTCATTACAAATATATGTATCCATGACTTGTTGTCCCCACCTCTTTAGGTAAAGAGCATTGTGATTTTAGGTAAAGAACATTGTGATTGAGACATATTTAACATGACTTTTAATGACTTTTAATGCTTTCTCATTCACATGGTTATTGTAGTGTAAAAAGTCAACATGTGACACTTTTATGTTTGTCTTGTTCGTTATTATAAAGTTTAATCTACTTAGATGTATTCGTATGCCATAGCTATATCTATACATATCAACAATCTAACCATTTATTTTGTTTTCATTTATATTTTTTTCAATGGTGGATAGAGTCAACATGTGACACTTTTATACTTGTCTCACCAACTTATATCTTTTTCAATGGTGAATAGAAACAACATATAACACTTTTATGCGTGTCTTATGTACTAACTTGAACAAATGTCTATATATCATGGATGGAANGGTGGATAGAGTCAACATGTGACACTTTTATACTTGTCTCACCAACTTATATCTTTTTCAATGGTGAATAGAAACAACATATAACACTTTTATGCGTGTCTTATGTACTAACTTGAACAAATGTCTATATATCATGGATGGAATTATATACATTAATGACTTATTTTTAAATGCTTAAATTGGTTTTTATCATTTATTATTAGATTTTAATGAATGTTAATCATCATCATCATTATAAAAGATGTTTTTCTTTTCTAAAAAATTATTTAACAATTCATATTATATAATATGATTTGATGTAATTGAACGTATAGATGTTTAAAGTTTTAACATGGCTTTGTATGAAAAACTTACATTTTATTTAAAAATATTTTTTAAATGTATTATGATAGTTTCCTTCCATTATTGAATTGGTGATTGTACATGTTCTATCATAGTCATAATTCCATTTTCATGCCTTTCGCTTCATGGGGTAATTTTAAGGGATGTGTCTTGGTTGTAGCTTTAATTGTTTTGTTTTGTTTTTTTAATTTAGGGGATGTGGTGGTCACGACTTCATTTTAATAAAATATTTCTCAAACATAAACATTTATAAATGTTTCCTTTTTTAATAAAATATTTATTTTAATACCTCAATGTTGAGTATCCATCTCCTATTAGCATTGTACAACCACTTTACTCAACTGAATGGCTCTTTGATGATTCAATTGTCACATTGTGGATAACACATTGACCACTTCTTATGAGGAATGAAACTCTCGTGGATGTGAAAAACAATATTCCTCTTTCACCAATCCATTTCATCTTTCATGACTTATAAATGTTTTTGACCTTTGAGAAGGAAGGGATTATTTTCACACTATGTATTGTAATGTGTAATTTTTTTAGTGGAAGCTTATACATAAAGGAAACTTGTAGAAGTAGAAAATGTCTACATAACATGTTTGGGGATTTTTATGTGTTTGGGGATTTCTATGTGTTTGTACAATAAGAAGGTTAAATTGATCTAACTATGAGTAGTATTCATAATTTTTTGTTGATGTTTTGAGTTTTTTCTTATATGTTTATAAAGTTAATCAAATTGTAAATAAATTCTTATAATTTTGATGTGTCATTATAGTGAATTATAATTTTCTATTATTGCTTATATATAATGAGGAAGTATTATGGAAGGAAAACTTCAATGCAAAAGTGAAACTTCAATTCAATATGATGTGGACCTTTAAAACACTACATAACAAATAACAAAAGTATGTTAGACTAACATGATGTAAGAAAGTATTGTGGATGTAAAACTTCCACATGGTATACTTGCACTTAGTTTAAAATGTTTGTATTCAAAAAGTTTTAAGTTGCACCATTAAGAATCACATCCATTAATATTGCAGAATGTAAGTATGTTTATTCTGTGATTTGAGATCATTGTTGAAAATTTGAAATTTACATTAATTTTAGTCGTAGACTAAATGTTTTATGTAATAAATTTGTTTTAGCGATATTTTTTGGGGATATTTGTTCGAAATTCAGAAATAAATTGTTAGATTGGTATATTTGAATTATTATTTCTATATAATTCAAGTTCCCTAGGGGTTTTTCAACATGATGAATCCATTTCTGCATTCATAAATAGATTTTAAACAACAAAAAATACCAATTTCATACAGATTTATATCACCGAATTCCAATGAAAAAAAGTCATTTCATAGAATAGTTAGACAACACCCTAATTTTATGTTCTTATGAGAATCATCATTATTACCATTGCATAAGAGTGAAGGTGAGGATAAAGTCATGCATTCACCACTTCACATCCTCTACATATGCATTAGGATTAAGAAGAAAAAGATTATCATAATCACATTTAACATGTTTAAATGGTAAACAAATAAAAATGATAATTAAATTCCACATCACTTCAATAATGTGTATATAATTTGTTTTCAAGAAAAATTTTATGAGAAAAATTAAAGAATACTTTCCCATATTTATGAATGACATCCATAATAAACCCACCAACATAAATTAGTATACATCATCTAAAAATATTCAAACTAAACCTCTACCAACACTATATATATATATATATATATATAATTATTTACTACTATTGAAATTTAAAAATTCATTCAACTTCATCAAAACTAAATGATTAACATTATAATTTACCAAAAAAGAAAAAAAAGAGTTAGTTTAACTTTTTAAAATGTAAAATCAACCAAATAACTTAATGGTCACCTTATTTGTAATTCATGTATAAATTTAGGAGAAAATTTTATCAACAATAATAGAGATAAAGTTGAGAATTGGATGTCGATTTCATATATGAAAACTTCACATTATTTAATTTAATAAATGTCTTTGATGAGGTTTAACTTAAATTAGTTAAAGAATTAGTTTAACCTTTTGAAATGTAAAATCAACCAAATAACTTAATGGTTACCTTATTTGTAATTCATGTATAAATTTAGGAGAAAACTTTATCAACAATAGAGATAAAGTTGAGAGTCGGATGTGCATTTCATATATAAAAGCTTTACATTATTTAATTTAATAAACGTCTTTGATGAGGTCTAACTTAAATTAGTTTTTCTCATCATATAGTTTTATGAACTAACACATGTTTTTTTAGAAAGGGAAAAAAATTGCATCATGTAGTTTAATGAAGTAACATACATGTTTTTTTTTAGAAAGGGGAAAATTCACACATATTAAGTAGGACATGTATAACAAATAGAAAAGCTTTGTTTTTTAAAAGGGAAAAAAATCGCATCATGTAGTTTAATGAAATAACATATATGTTTTTTTAGAAAGGAAAAAATACACACATATCCTTTCAAATATATTGAGCAGAGACCATGTATAGCAAGTAGAAAAGTTCTTATGAAACATTGCATTTTATAAATAATCATATGATGGAAGAAAATACTCTCTTGCTTACCATACTTCTCATATCATTTTACACATTCTATACATTTTTAGTCCCTTGCTTAGATAGCATATTGTAACATCTCCAACATCCAACTGGGGTATGTCACATAAAAATTTTGAATTGTATACAAAATTAAAATATATAGAAACTCTGCAAATGCACATATTCATACAGAATAATAATAAAAACATACATGCAACACACACAGGAAAAACCCATAAAAATAAACGCATAAATATTAATGCAGCGTGTAATTTAACACGCAATTGACACTTATCTTGGTAAAAATATCACCAACTGTGTGCATACCTTCCATGTTCCTCCCAGCCTTAGACCACACTGCTCAAAACTCTCAGCAGTGCGTCACCCCCGAGCTGGGACTAAACTCCACCCGGGTAAAGGAATTCCTAACCAGGCTTATGTATCTCAGACAACAAGAAAAACTCTATCACGGGTGCCAACTCAAACTAACAGCGTACAGTCCCTCATTCCCCACATGTTTTTCCCACTCCAGGAAAAGTGCCCCTTCTTTGCTCAACAGTCCTTTGGTTGCCCCACTTCCTTTCTAGGGCTTTAGCAACAGGCTGGACAGGAAGTCTCAGAGCCCTGTAGTTGTAGTTTGGCACCTTTGGGAAATCAATTCCCAACAATTCTCTCACCTAGAGAGAATTTCTCAAAGACTTGACAACCCACCTCCTCAATGTCCCACGGGCTTGACAACCCACTTATTCAGTCCATGTCTTAAGTTAACCATGTACAGGTACAAGTATGGCATTGGTTCAGGTAAGGTACATGTACACTACTAGTAACATAAAGCTACGGAGGACAGCTGAAATCCGTGAGTGAAAAATGGTGGAATGTTGGGAAAATGAACTAAGTCCCAACTATATGTATGCATATTCCCAACTTGACACTTGTCATGTTGAGAGCTACTTTGGCCCACTTGTCCCCATCCTTAGAACTTAGGATAAAATAATTATCCATACTTTATACTTTAAGGAATATTAATATAATATTCCTTTTTGGCTTAATCTCCCTAGATTAGCCTCTTATCCTTAACGCTTAGCCCCCTTTCCCTAACTAGTGGAGTTTATTCCCCATACTCGTTTACATGGTTGGTATGCCACATTGATTTGTTTTTCATTAATATTTGCATGTGAATACATTTACGTTTACATTACAAATATATTGTCCTTTCTGCATCTCATCTCACTAGCCTAAGTACATTTGTATTTACATTTACATTGGGGGTTCGGCCTAGGGGTATTACATTCCCCTCCCCCTTATTTATGCACTATCCTCAATGCAATATATACACATATACAACGAAAATTTCAAAAATCCTCAAAAAGATGTGTGTATTCTACCCACATAACATCCTCGTGCTCCCAAGTTGCATCTTCAGGGCCATACCAGGCCCATTGGACCTTTACTAGATCTATGGCTCGATTTTGGAGTTGCTTGATCTTTCGGTCCAATATGCACACTGGATGCACTTGAAAGGTGTCTTCTTGCTCCACCTGAATCACATTCCAATCAATGACATAATTAGCATAAGGTATATATTTTTTGAGCAATGATACATGGAATACATTATGAATAAAGATTGATGCAGGCAAGGCAAACATGTATGCTACAGGCCCAATCCTCTCTAGGATTTCAAATGGCCCACAATAACGAGATGCCAACTTTGAACAATTTCCCAACTTCAGGGAACTTATGTTGGCTTTTACTTTCAAGAATACATGGTCACCCACTTTAAATTCCCTATGAGCTCTGCTCGTATCAACATAGATTTTTTGTCTGTCTTGAGAAGCCTTTAAATTATGTTTTATTTTCAACATTTTCTCTTCCATTTTGCTAAGTAATTCTAGTCCAACCACTTCTCTATCTGCTAGGTTTTCTCAACTTACCGGTGTGTTGCACCTTCTGCCATAAAGTACCTCAAATGGGCTCATATTTAGAAATGTTTAGTACCCATTGTTATAAGAAAACTCTACTAATTATAGGTAGTCTTCCCATTTTGATGGTTTATCCATCACATACATCCTCAACATATCCTCAATCACTTGATTCACCCTCTTTGTTTTTCCATCTGATTCTGGATGATAAGTTGTGCTAAAATTCAAATTTGTTCCAAATCCCTTATATAGTTCTTTCCAAAAATTTGATGTAAATTTTGGATCTCTGTCAGACACAATTGTGTTGGGTATACCATGTAGTCAAGCAGTTTCTCTCATATAAATATCATCAATGTTGGTTGCCTTGTGAGTGAGCTTTACTAGAATAAAATGGGCATCTTTAATAAGCTTATCCACCACTACCATGATAGAATCATGCTACTTGTTTGTTCTTGGAATTTTTGTGACGAAATCCATTGTTACAACTTTCCATTTCCACTCAGGAATGGGTAATGGTTGTAGCAAAATAGTTGGGTGTTTATGCTCAGCCTTGACCTTTTGACACTCCAAACATTTGGCAATAAAATCAGCAACTTCTTTCTTCATGCATGGCCAATAATATTGGCTCTTGACAGCTGCAATAGTTTTTTGATAACTTGGGTTCCCATCATAAGGTACATTATGCATATCTCTCAATATCATATTTTTCAATTCCTGGAAATTTGGTACATAAATTCTACCCCTATACATGAGAATTTCATCATTCTAGCTTATAGTCTTCAATTTTCTGCTGCAAAATACCTTGTTGTAATTTTGTTATTATTTCCATCTATTGCAAATCTGATTTTGCATCCTCTAACATTTTTTCTTTCAAATCTGATTGGTACATGCTAATGGATGTATAATGCAACTCATGCACCCTTCTTCTAAGTGCATCATCTATCTTGATCTCTTTCCCTTTGATATGCTTTATATCAAAGTCATATTCACTGAGAAATTCTAACCACCTAGTTTGCTTGGCATTTAGAATTGGATGTCCAAATAAATATTTCATACCATTATTTTTTGTCCTCAACTCGAACCATTTCCCCATGAGGTAGTGCCTCCACATATTCAAGGCATGCACTATGACTGCCAACTCCAAACCATGAGTAGCATAGTGTCTTTCATGCTCCTTCAACTTCCTTAATTCATAACATAAAACATACCCATTTTGACCGAAGACTCCACCAAGCCCGTCTTTACATGCATTTGTGCATGCAATGAAGTCTTCATTTGGATCTGAAATCCTTAGTAGTGGAGCAATTGTTAATAATTTCTTCAAGTGTTGGAAATTCTTTTCACAATCCAATGTCCACTGAAACTTCACCCCTTTCTTTTGCAAGGAAGTGATCGGGTGTGCAATGTTTGAGAATCCTTCAATAAATCTCCTATAGTAGCCTACAAGGCCCATGAATGATCTAACCTCTGTCACATTCTTTGGTGTTGACCATCCTCTAATGGCCTCAATCTTTTCAGGATCCACTGCTATCCCTTCCTCTGAAATGATATCTCCCAAATAATGAATTTGCTTCTGATAAAATGAGCACTTGCTCAATTTGGCATACAACGGATGCTCCCTTAATACCTGTAATATCATCCTCAAGTGTTGTTCATGCTCTTCCTCTGAATTACAATATATAAGAATGTCATCTAAAAATACAATGACAAACTTATCTAAGTATTCTCTGAAAAAACCATTCATTAAACACATGAAGACAACTGGTACATTCGATAACCCAAATGGCACCATTGTGAACTCATAATTCCCATACCTTGTTCTAAAAAAAGTCATGTTGATGCCTTCTTCTTTAATTCTTACCTGATGATAACCTAACCTAAGATCAATCTTGGAGAATATTTTTTCATCTTTCAACTGATCAAAGAGGTCATCGATCCTTGGCAAAGAATACTTATTCTTCACAGTTACCTTGTTCAACTTCTTGAAGTCAATGCAAAGTCTCAATGTTCCATCATTTTTCTTCACAAATAATATTGAAGCACCCCAAGGTGACACACTTTGGCATATATACCCCTTCTTCAGAAGCTCTTCAATTTGCATTTTCAATTCCTTCAATTCTGGTGTACTCATCCTATAAGGGGTCTCGGATATTGGAGTTGCTCCAGGCATCAGATTGATGGAGAAATCAATGTCTCTTTTAGGGGGTAATCCTAGTATTTCTTTAAATACATCTTCAAACTCTTTTAGGACTGCATAATCTTCAATATTTTACATGTCATCTTTAGGTGTCTCTTCCATATGTGCTGCAAATATTTGACACCCTTTTCTGTGACGTTTTTTCAACTACAATGCTGAAATTTCTCTCACGGTTACTGCCCTAGGAATTCCCTGTACTGTCCTTAGGTTCCCTTCCTCATCCAAGAAATAAAATGCCTTATTATAATAGTCTAGGATAGTATGGTGTTGGTCCAATCAATCCATACCAATTAGACAATCATAGAAACATAAAGGTATGATGTTCAAATCTTCCATGGTGCTCAGTCCATTCATGTCCATTTGGCGTACCTTAACCATCTCATTAATTTTTCTTTTAGCGTTGGTAGACAGCTGCACCAACCAATATTTTCCAAGCTCTATTCTTGGCAAACGCAATCCTTCCATCATCTTAGGATCTATAACTATGACTAGCTCTTGAATCAATTAAAATAGCAATGGTTTGGTTGTTGATCTTACCTTCCACTTCAATCATATGTGATTGAAACTCAGTTTTCTTATTGTCCAGGGTTGCATAGATCCTAAGTGCATTTCTTACCATGCCCTCCACTGTATCAGCTTGTTTTACATTATCCTCAATTTTCACCTATGTGAGCACAATCTCTATAAATATGATCTCCCCCACAACCCCAACACTGAATAGGTGGTTACCTTGGTCTTTTCCCCATTGTCTCGGTCATTCTGGTTTCTCTAGAAGTTGGTTGTCCCTGAGGATTATTTCTAAAGAATGGTGGATTAGTCCCCTTTTTCCTCTGTTCCTTCTTGTTTTTCTTCTTGTCTTCCCAAGATTTTTGGAAAGTTGGCCTTCCTTTATGTTGATCATCAAGTCATTTAGCTCACCTTTTGGTATCCTCCAATGTTTTGGGATCATCATATTGTATTTTTTCATTGATAAATGATGGAAGCCCACTTAAATACCTCTAAATCTTAACTGGCTCTTCCTTGATGAAAGAAACATACTTTAGTAGTTCTAAAAACCTTCTTTCATATTCATATATGGTCATACTCCCAAGATTGAGTTCAAAGAACTCCTTCATTTTCTTGTCATACTATCTCTTAGTCAAGTATTTCTTTTGAAAATACCTCTTGAATTCCCTCCAAGTAACATTTTTCTCATCAATGTGTTGCACCTGCAAAAATTGGTCCCACCACATGGATTCCTTTCCCTTGAGCTAATAGATGACAATTATTCCTTATGCGTGTGAAGAGTAATTATCCAATTGAAAATACTTCCTCATGCCTAGCAGCCATGTCTTTGCATCTTCATACTTCTTCTGTTCACCATCAAGTGTAGGAGGCTTGAATTTGTTCATTTCTCATTGTATCTCATGCACCCTAGACCTCTTCTTATGTTTCCTTATAAGGGATGGACTTGAGCTATTGTGTTCTCTCCTAGTGGAATACATTGGGGACTGATGGTGATGTCTGCCAACACTTCTTATTCTTCTCCTCTCATCATGAGACCTATGACTTCCTGATTTGTTTGATTCATTCTCCTTATCCATCTTCTTTTCTATTATGTCCAAGCTCTGCATTAACTTTATGTTGAAGCCCTTTTGTTGCTCCTTGGCTTTCATAAGCCCTGCATTATCACCTTTATAACTTTGGACATCCTTTTTCAAAATTTTAATGGTCTCTACCAAGTTCATGTTTTCTTCCTTTCCTTCTCCATGTACATTTGAGTTTGTACCTTCATTACCCATATTGACATACATCCCTCTCATCTCATCTTCATGGTTGTAAGCCCCCTGTGTATCTTCCATGATTATGAACTCTGTGTTGATCTTGTTCTGATCTAATTGTTGTTAACTCTACAAAATATACTATATTACCATTATATCCATGGGGAATATAATAGTATATTATATTATAATTATATAGTATAACTATCTTAGTAGTATATTATTATAGTATAACTATCCCCCTATATATTATCAGCTATATGTCCGCTAGTATATAGCTATATAGTATATAGTTATAATATAGTATATAGGTATATAACATATAGCTATATAATAACTATATAATAGTATATAGTATATAGCTATATATACTAGTATATACTATTATAATATATATGTAATACTATAGTATGTAATAATATTATACTATAATAGTTGAGGAGTGTGGTGGTATATATATATAGTTATAGTTATAGTTATACTATAATAATATAATATAGTATTATACATAATATCTCCCTAGTGATAAAATATAGACAGGAACAACAAGATGATGGAAAAGGCTCACTAGCCAACTCTTAATGTATTCACACTAATGGTACATATTTATAGTACAATGGGCGATGCCACCTCATAGAGAGATTTTCTCTAGATCCTAAAATCATGCATGATGACTAAGCTAGGCAATCTTCACTAAATCATTGGTCATCACTTGAGAATATATTACTAATATCCTAAATAAATAATACAAATATAGGTGACAATTTAGATTTAGTGATCGGTTAAGGTAATTCATAAGCTAACAATACTTCCCCCCCGCCCCCCTCAATCACAATTCCAATCAATAATACCAACAATAAAGCATAAACTGGTATCATGTAACAACCTCCTCGTTACGACAACAACTCTGATAACAGGTGTAAAAAAAAAATTGTGTTTAAGGTGTGTGCGCACATGTAGAAGTAACGGACACACTTGACTCTATGTCGCACCCGACAACCATCAAGACGCAACCACGATGTTCATCACAATGAAGACTGAAGGCACACAACGAGTAACTGCAAGCAATAAACGACCAGAGACACAAGGCACACAACGCAAAATTCAACGACATACTGGGTTATGCACAATACGAACACAGAGGGAAGAATCCATAGTAGTAGGTCTTACTATTCCTGCACAGGAAAGCAGGGCGTTTAATCTTAGTTCTCTGCTCCGGAGAGAGAGAAGGTCAGATAGGCTCCTGGCCAACTGCTCAGGCAGAAACTAGTAAACTCCGTCAGGTGTGTCGCAAGAGTGGAAACCCTGCCTTTAAAGGGCCCGAGACTCTTGATACGACACAGGATTCTTCACACAAATAATCACTCACACAGACTTATATACTAGGCTACACGGAGGGGTCTACATCCCGCCAGACACAAGCGGACCCAGCAATAAAATGATTACAACCAAGTACAATAATACTTAAAGAAGACCACGACCACTACGGAAGGCGCAATCCCAAAGGAACTCGGACAATAACCAACCATCATTAGAACAAGGCATTATCCATGACTCAACTAGCATTAAGTTCTGATCCGTTACTACTTGTAATTCCCATTAGTTCACTAGTTTCCAAATCCACCCCTAAAAGATTGTAAGAGCTATTAGTTTCAATTCCCAATACTAATTCCTAAAGACTGAATGTATATAGTTTTAAGGCCTTGCATTATATGTTAACAATTCAACACCATCTCAACATCATTACCTTAAAATAATAACAACATTATGCTACCATTAAAATAACTCCGCAATTAAGTTACCCGTCTCAAACATCTTGTATGTTACTTATACCATAAAATCTACAACCAACAATAATTTCGAGGCACGCACTTGATCCATTAGCCAATTAACATAACTCATTTAATGATCAAGCATGCCATGTTTTGGTCATACTACATCCATACATGATGATTAGTATCATAACATAATTCTAGGTTAATGAGAACATCAATACCCAAAAATGAGCACCATAACATGCATAACGTATTTGTAGCTTAAGGAAAGCAAAGTAATCTATAGCTTGACCTCATTTGAGAATCCCCAAGGTAACATGTATTATATTGGAAGGGATAGCCACATCAATGGAGATTAGAATGAAAATGGATAAAGGATGTTGTATATTTTATTGCAAGGTGATAACAAGGTCTAGTGATAAAGAACTAGAAGGAAATAAGCATATATAATATTCGCATGGACCTTAACTCAATCATTAAAAAATAGGATTCTTATGCCATCGTAATACATGGGAATGCATAGATATGGAATCATAACAAAATCTTTGATCCACCGCATAACATAATAAATGATAAAAATAACAGAGGATATTAATGTTTAAACTAACGGAAGAAGAGACCATATTACTAAATAAGGGAACTAAAWTACCAGTAGGTGCAAATCGAAGCCCGAGTTGTTCATTAATAACTGCAAATATGGATCTGTAGGCCTAAAAATTATTAGTGTTGCTACGAGCATTTGYTTCCCGGTTGAAGTCAAAAATTCAAGTCGACCCCAACAGTGATTAAACAATACCAATACCTTACACAAAGCCCGCTAAAGTTTTACATATAAGACAAATTATTTCTAACCAAATGAGACACATRGTTGATTTATTAGAGGTGCAAATAGAATCGCAAGGCATTAACCTTACCCAAACGAAATCTACATTACACTTTATAAAGGGGTAAACGGTGCAAGAGATCCATCACTTTATAATGCAGCAGTGTGGTTTACCACTCCATTAACATTAACCAGGTCTGTCCAATTCCAGCGCATCCTCCTTTTAACTTAATTACCCTACCTTACTGTCAACGCAACAACGAGATCAGAACGTACCCTTACATATTATTAAAGACCCCGGATTTAGCGCCCACCCACTCTGCCAGGAAAAAGGGATAACATCGGCAACCGGCATCGAGAGACGAGCGGCTGTGGGGGCAGGTCAGGAATCAAGGGCGATTGAAAGGTGCATGCAGGAAGACGCGCGAAATTGAGGCAGCTGTCAGCGCGGCACTTTCAGGAACCGAAATTCAATACGGCACCCGCAAATAGAAGGGTTTTAACGCCTTAAAGACGGATCCAACCACTGAGGCAATGAATTCGTCCAGAATCGTGCTCAATCGGCGAGGGCGTGAATGGTAGCAGTAAAAAGAAAACAGCAACCACAATCGACTGTTGTCAGAGGATAAGTATCAGCGAGTCAAGGGCCAGCGTGGTTCGGAGACGGGTAGGCGGTTAAGTAAGTCCAGTGTTATCCAAACGGATACAATCACCGCCAGCAAAAACGTGTATAGTTGCAGTCAAACGAATTCTGTCATAACTAGTGGTTCTAATACACCGGTACGACTGAGTTGATTGAAGCTCAAAGCAAGTTGAAGGCTGGGGGAAAAAGAAACACAGAATTGGGTACGCACGCAGTCTCTCATACACCCATTCCCTGTGTAGTCACGAGATTCCAAGCGGGTTAGATCTAGGAAGGAAATTTCTTGCTGAGAAAATGGAGATAAGAAAATTTTGCAAGAGCAGAAACGCTTCAATAAAATCCGTAATGGGATTAAGGAAGGTCGTGGTTACTCAACAGGTTGAGGTCGCTGCAGTTGAGGGTCGATTTGGTTTGTTGGTTACAAAAGTCGAGTTCAAATAACATGAAAAAGGAATCGCAGGTCAAGCTGAGTGTTGTAGCGAAACTGATAAAGAAGAACCGTAGCCCAAAGTTAGGAAAAACGCTAACCTACCAGGATTAATGGGGGAGCAGCCGAAGATAACTCAAGCAAACTGTTCCTGGGTTCCAGCATTCAACATTCACAGAGGTTATGAAGGGCGATTTATTAAATCCGTTGAGTTTCCCTTTTCAAAACTAAAGGCTGAGAGAGAAAGAACGCAGAACGCAGAGAATGGTAACCAAAAGACACAGAGGTACTACAGAAACGTCGGTAACTTAACCTTAACCACGTAGAGAAAAACTCCAGTTCGCTGAGGTAGACACGCCTAGGTGAACAGTTGATTCTGAGGTTAATACGCCACGGGAAAAAAATTTCTAGTTGCAGATTCAAAACGTGAAGAGGAACAAGATTTAAAACGTGGAGAGGAACAATTGTAGCCACGGTAGGATGCAAGGGAAAATTTACGCAGAGAATTATCACAATAACAAAGCTGGGAAATGTAACCCTAACGCAGAGAAATTTTCCTAAAATTGTCGGATAAATTAACCCAAAACGCAGAGAAATATCACAATAACACAGCAGGGAAATTTAACCCTAAACGCAGAGAGATTTTCATAAAATTTCCGGATAAATTTAACCAAAAACGCAGAGAAACATCACAATAACACAGCAGGAAATTTAACCCTACACAATAGAGGAGCGTACCTTGCCTTATCTCCCGCTTGATGACGACCGTGCGCTCCGCGTTGCTCCTGCTCCGTGCCGCTCCCGCTTGTCGACCGTAGAGACTACACCGGTACCTCCCAGCCAAACGCTAGGGGTAATCTGCTTCCCCCTTAGCCCCCCGAGCCGCAAAGGGGCCACACACAATCCAGATAGTAACCTAGCTTCCCAGCTCGCCACCAAGGCTGAGCTACCACTCTAATACAGCTGAGGAAATCCCAACTCCTCACAAGCAATCAGTCCAGTTTTCCATTTCGACAGCATAACAATGCCTCATAGCCCATCCCCCCTCTTTCTCCCTTCCTCCCTTCTTTTTATGCCCCTCAAACCCTAATCATAATAAATTTTAGTTTTTTAAAGAATTCCTAAAATTTCTCTCCTTTACAAGTGTCACTCATCCCTACCCTTCTCCATAAATTATTTTCTTTTTCTATAAATTAGAGATTATGGAATACACGTCAATTTGTTTATAATATAT
>SNQJ01S0228484.1:0-14559 GCA_010110895.2 Picea sitchensis | reverse complement strand
AGTGCCACATATCCTACCAGTTCATGTCCTAGATGAACTTGTAGTAGGATAAATATGCTACCAGACCATCCTGCAAGGCTACAATGCCACCCAAGTCAAGCACAAGAAGCGGGCATTCATCCCCTATGGTTTCCATGTAGGTTTCTACTTGGTGAAAGACATAACTCAAGCTAAACAAGAAGGGTTGAGACAACTCGAGTTCAAGTTCCAGATAGGCTAATTCCGCAAACATGATCCAAAGGGCCCAGTCTTGCAACATGCTTCACAAGTGTCATCCTGTTGGTCGTACGCCCACGACAAATTTGAAGATGAAGTCTTCACGGAAAATGCCCAAGACTGAGATGATGTGATAGAAAGGATGGCCAAACCGAAAATGACTAGGTTCATGGCCATGAGCCTAGATTAACAGGAAATGACCATAGATCAATTGGCTCAAGAGGCCCTCAGAGCCAGAGAAGAAGTCAGGCCGACATACGCAATAGAGGTTCCCCTGGTGGCCCCGGTGTAGGATAGATGTTTCCCTATGACACAGGATGCACATGCAAGGGGATCGCTCATGATAGAACAAGCGCAATGAGTAATTGATCAGCTGCAAGATGAACCAAACCTGATAGGAATGACATGGTCCCCTGTCGACAATCCAGATGAAAGCCGAGTAGTTCCAAGCAACCCTGAGCTAATAGAAATTGATGAAATCGTCGGGTTAGATAACCTTGAAGTTACAACGCCACAAGACGGATCACCCGGGGATGTTTTGGATCAGTTGGAGATAGTAAGAACATAAGGGAGAAAAATTATACCAAACCCCCTCTGCGAATTGATAAACATATATGATGATGAAGAAAGTCTAGAGGTGTCCCTGGTGACTTCTGTGCCGATCACAGAGGAAAAGGAGTCCGAGAAGGCATCTTCCCCATCTCCCAACACTCAAATTTGGGGCCTTCCACATAATGAACAAGAGGTCAAAAGTGTCTTAGACATTGATCTTCCCGATGCACTAGAGACCCGAGAAGATAGTTCGAGGGATGAGCCAGGGTAGGGTGAACAAAAGGAAGAAGCTCCACAGCAGGAAATTGACATCTCAATGGTCGATTATCAAGTAAGTATTAATATTACCCTCGATGCTTCAATTTCAACTAGTACTCAACCTCCTAACAAGTAACAAATAGAGGTCGGACCTTTGGAACACAAGGAGGAGGTTCAAGAACCCTATCTTGAACAAATATACACCATCGAGAGCCTGGGAAATATGCTCACCTCGAGAGATCAACAAATCCCCAAAATCGTGGATGAATTCGCTGACATACATGCCATCGCTTATGACTGGGAAAGGAAATCTATTGTGCAGAGGACCACCAAGAAGAGGAGGATCACTCTAGATCGCTCCATCCTCATCATCACGGAGGAAACACTGATCAACACAGAGCATGCCAAGACATCCGAACTTATCGGTGCAATGATGGCAATCACATATGCCACCCTGGACAGAGTGAAAAGGGATGAAGAGGAGTTGCCTGCTACTCTGAAGGAATTGGAACATTTGCACCACTTGGAGAAATATTACAAGGATACCACACAGGTCGTTGTGTTCCTAAGGAGTGAATTCAAAGAGGCCTACAACAAATTTACAAATGAACAGAACCTATTCACTGCAAGTATAGCCGAGCTTCAAGAAGACACCCTCATTTCACTGGCGATGTGCAAGGATATGGAGAGGTGGTATGAGAAAGCACACCAAGCCGTGGAAAGGATTGACTATATCAGCACAGTGCAACAGGGCAGAGACGTCGAAGAGCATGACATCCGGGTGCTAATAAAAAGAAACATCGAACGCATAAGGAAATCAACCGAATATTGGGTTAAAATGGCTCAGGAACCTCATTGGGAAATCTAATAGAAATGGGTCGAGTGCAAGAAAAGTTGGACCAAGATCAACTGGGTAATGAGAGACATCGGCCTCCCCGAATTCGACACACCCTATGACTTTGTCGACTTGCGCGACATAGTCAAATCGCATGCCGAGCAAGATTCATAATGGGTTGAGGAAATAACAAAGGTGGCAGACATGACGTCGGGAAAGGTGCAACAATTCATGGAGCACCCGATCAAAGATCGAGCCATGTTGCAACAATTAAGTGACAGAATAGTCAAGTATCATGCACATGCAGTAGAGATAAGAGAGATTATTTCGTCCCCAATGGAACAACATAGATTCTCGTATGCTAACACATGTGAGGATCTCTTCATCAAGTGGTCGAAGTATGAGAAGAGTTATCCACTCAAGTAAGATCATTTGATGACTCTTTGGAGACTGATAAAAGAAAGCGCCATGCGGCGAGTTTTGTTTTACTTAGCTACACTTTAATTGTTATTTTTAGTTAATAGTATGTTATAAATAGTAGGATCAACCTATTAGCAAAAGGTCGATGGTTGTTGCAAAGACCCTCATTTTTGGATTTGTAAAGAACTATTTCGGAGCTACCTTAATTGAGAAGTCATGTTTAGGACCAGAGACAATTTTGTGTTTTTCATCAAAAGCGTGTATGATTGGATATGAAGAGGAAATATTTCTGATTTTATCACATGAATGGATGTTGTAACGAGTAAGAACTTCTTAAACTGTTGATAAGTTATATGATTCAATTTTTTTTATAGTTCTTATCTTTAATGGTGAAAGATTAATCATTGTGTTAATATGTGATTTATGATTAGAGTTAAGGAAATTATTTTTCTTGCCATCATTTATTGCATGAATGTTTTCTTCTGATAGATTGTATCTCAGTGAATAGTTGGAACACAAGCATGTTAATGTATTACTACTAGGCTTGTGGTAGAGAATCATTGTCTGCATGCTAGAGTGAAAGGGTTATCCCAAGCTCAACCTTCTCCAGTAGTTAAGTTTTCCCACCTTGTTACCCAATTGGTTTATACCAGCTTTTATGTTGTATCTGTCCCACCTATAAGAGAAAATACAAAAAGAGAACGTCTGAACTGAAGGAGAAGATTTCAATAGAAAATGTAAAGCCCATCGATTATTTGGCCAGATTGCAAGATCTGGAGAACCATTCCACTATTAAACGTTGCAGAGTCTAATTGGGCCTCGATGGTGGGTTTGGTTCCTACTTTTGAGTTAAAGGGATTTAGGACCCCTCAACAAAAGGTTAGGTCATAGGATTAGGATCCTGGTGTGATCTAGTCTATCTCATAGAGTATTCTTACCCTCACCTTTATTGTATTACTGAATATGTAATGCGCGCAGTGCAAGATTTTGCAATAGAATAAATAAAAGAGAATAGATCCAGATCTTTGTGGACGTAGCCCCAGGAGGGGGTGAACCACGATAAACTTTATGTTACGTGTGATTGTTAATGAATGTTTACTTTATGTTGATCATTGGCTTGTGAATGAATGGTTAAACTAGAAATATCAGCATGCATGCATAGGTTTAAAGATGAACAAATCAGGGAAGTACTTAAATAAATAACAAGGATAATGCATAAGAAAGAAAGAACACAATCCTAGATCCCCACTCATTCCAAGATTGCAAACACTTGATTATTTCAGTCACCCATAAAAGATATCTCAGGTGGGACTGTGTTTTGCACCCTGTGCGCAACATTTCCTTCTGGTTTACTAGTAGGGCCGATAGTTTTTGAGGGTTTTGTTGGAAAGCTATTGAGATCTGAACCTGGGTCAGCCCAAGAAGAGAAGAGAAAGTATAACCAACATAGAGTTATTACGCGACACCATTTCACATGATGTTTGATCCTTAGAATTTCTCTTGGACTCTCAGTTAGTCTATGTCAGTTGAATGACAATTACCATGTGAGAGATCATACTCTACTCTCAGTTAGTCTATGTCAGTTGAATGACAATTACCATGTGAGAGATCATACTCTACTCCGATGATTCCTATGGGTAGGACTTTTGGAACGATACTTTGATTTTCTTACTTATAGTCACATCCCTAGAAGTTCTAATCAAGTATACGATGTAGATGCTAATTACATTTTAGATTGGAATTTGTCACATAACTAAGTAAAGAAAACACATTCATACATTGTAACATTGTAACATACATACGTAAAACTGAAGGCCAAATTTTTTATATTTCATCCTTTCAAGTCCAAAAAATATGGTGTGATTGTAAAAATGGGACTCACACCCTCAAAATACATATATAGCTGGTACATAGCATGACCATGGAATCTGTGCTTGCGGTGCCAGATGCTTATCATGATAGCACACTATGGAATTTGCAAGATGTCGGAAGAGTTKCACCCACGCACGGGGTACACCCACCACTTGTCRTTGCATTGCCTTTGGCAGATCCTCCACTTGAGCCATAGTAATCTTGTGCATCAATCAAGACAGGTTCCCCTACACTATATCACTCTCTCCACGTCATTGCCTACTAGCTCATCTCCTAGGCCCCTTCACCGATGTCGWGGGAATCCCTATGGCCACATCGTTTCAAATCTTTTTGGGATGTTGCATCCCTTCCCATTATTGCATATATATCCTCATGCTCCATTTCCCTCCATTCAATAACCATCCTGCAAAGGAAAGATCATTTTTTGAGTTAAAACCCTTTCATCACGAACTTGTAAGCAGGATAACCTTATGATGATCACATATAGGGATTCATATACGTGTGCACGCTTCAATTTTCCTGCGTATATGGGGTCGTATACATGACCCTATGATTTGTCACCCACGTACACCCTATTTTCTATGTAACGACCTCTAATACTAAAACAATGGGGACTAAAACTTAAATGTAAAGCATTGAAATGGAAGTAAACAGGATGGGTACTTACTTTGTCCTGGCGGTTGACGATTATGTTGATCATAGCGCCCACAATCACCACTGGAAGGTCGTAGATAAAATGGCCTAAAATGCACTATGTGGGTGAAAAAAATCAAATGGTATGGTAAAATGTTTCATTTTTACTACTAGTAAAATAAATTTACCCACTTTCTATAGTTGTTTTCTATTTTTTACCTTATGGACTAATTTCACAGTGGAAAGACTTGGTTTTTAGTGGTTTTGTCCAGTGTTTTTTACGGATTTCCAGTGTCCTATCGCTCGCTCATGCCTTCGATAGGTATATTATTTCACTGAAATATAAGATATGCTTTCACTCCACTTTGAATTCTTGCATCGTCCTATGACAATGGCCCATACATCCTAAGTACACACCAATTTCTTAGCGACACAAAACCTTCTCACTACTACTAGAAGTGTAGTTATTAAGTGGTAGAGACTTACGAAACATGGGTTCCCTAGGTAGAACCTTTTTTGTCATTTGGTACCCATGCAAAAGTTATTCCATAGGACCGAGAGTTCCATATAGTCCCAATAACACTTTGCGTTCGAACCCCATTTTGTTACTCACGAGAATTCTTACCATTACCTATGAGACTCCCCTCAAGTCCTGGTTAAGCTCTTTTCCGACTCCCGAAAAAACGAAAAAGATTTCTTAGTTAACTTGTCTCTTTCACACTCGTTAAATGGTTTTTAAAGGATGCCTATTTGGTATAAGTTTAACCCTTTTTTGGACCAAGTAGACTACTTGTGAAAAAGGAATACTCTAGTCACCATCAGCTATAATAGTTCTCCTAGGTATTTTTTTATACTTTTTCGGGCCTAGGGGGGCTAAATATACAAAAAATGACATTTTCGAGTTAAGTTGTAATTGCATTCCATCATCCTTATTGCATTGTTGATCCTATTTACGGTTCCCTCTTTCTCGTTATAAGCCTCTTGCCTCCACAATTTTCATCGCTAGCCAAGCAGTGCCTTCAATATATCCTTTGCAGCTTGACACCCTTTAACCTTAGAGGAAACATCCCCCTGAGTGTCCATGCCCCACATGAACCTCCTTGCACTGAGCATAGGTATGTTCCACTGCTTGGAACTAGTTTCTTACTCACAACACTCATTTCATCTCCAGTATCATAGCATTTCTTTGCCTAAGAAAAACCAAAAACAAAAGACAGACGAGAAAATAATATTATCTCTTATAGGCAGCAGTCGTGTCTCCTTTGAACATAACACAAAATTTTGAGGCCATTTTCATCCAAAGTTTGGGTTTAGAATGACCTTAGGAAGTTGATCTCGTTACTTAGAGTTTACTCCTCCGACTGGTTATTTTTCCAGTCCCTATGGAAGTTTTTTGATGCCTCTTGCATTACAAACTTTTATCAATGATCATTATCAAGTCTATGTTGCCTGAGTTTTCCATATGTCTCATTATCTTGTTCAAAGGAAGTTTAAAATCATGTGTCGACCATTTCTTAGAACTCTTGACTTTGCATGTCGGCCATACCCTCAATGTATCTCAGAATCACATGAACTTGTTGTCCTACCTTGCACCCTGGGCCTACTTTCATCATGGGTAGGTAATATTGAACCCAACAGATGACATTTCCTCATCGGTTGTTGACTGGGGGGTTTCCCTTGTGTTTGACAACAAGAAATCTATTCACACATTGAGATGTTTACAGTGTCTTGGATTCCATTCACCCTATTGGTGGTTTCCTCACCTTTGTCGACAATTTTCCTTATTGGTTGTTATTCAGAGGGTCTATTATGTGCACTAATTTCATCTAGTGCATGTGAGGGATGCACATGGTCATTGGTTAATGAACATCCTATTCTTCCAAGTTCCTCCTAATCGTCAATCTATTTCTTTATACCTCGTGTTGAATGATGAGAGATTCCTTAATTCTCTTCTTTCAGTAGGTCTCCTTCCATCGACTTCAACTCATCTATTCTGGAAATGAAACCTAGAGTCCTATGAGTATCTAGAGGCTTGCAATCATCAGTGGCAGGTTCTCCTACCATCGACAATTGGGAATACATCAATGTCTCTTGATCGATGGATTCTTCAAGTGTTCGACCTCAACACTCTTATTCACACTTGTGGGATGTACTCGGTACCTTGACACCTACTTTCATTATCGGTGGGTTGTCTCGTGTTTGTTAATGGTATACCTTAATGACTGGTAATCAGACAAATTCTCATTGTGTTCGACCTCAACTCCTCTATTCACATGATTTATACTTGCACCTTCATCGATTAGTGTAGAAAACTTGCAACTTATAGTAGCAACATTCCTTATCTTCTATTGTCATTCATTGGAGCAGTACCTATATGACTTAAGTGATCATGGGAGATCATATTGTACTCCATTGTATACATATATATTCAGTTGATTTTGAGACTAGACTCCACTATGTCTTGTTCATGACTATGAAATCCTATGGCATATGTCCACCTTGTATTTCCTATTCATGGCCATGAACAACTATTTTATATATTTCCACATGGATCTGCAGTTGAATTCATATTGGCAACCATGTGTACAAAGTCATTATGGATTGTAATATTCTCATGAGTAACTAGTACTTCCATCTAAGTCTTCATTACTCCACTTATGGGAATTATAATGTATTACGACCATCGTAGATAGTCCTTTGACCTCACACATTAGGGGGCATCTGTTACAACACATTTTATCTCACTCCATGCAGCTTGCTTAGATGGCCTTCCATTTCCCTTTGCAAACTTGAAGTCCCCTTTTTGTTCACTCCAAAGATAAAAATGCACATTTTTGTACATATACGCATCCTATCAATTATACAACATGTGTATACGCAGGTTTCTCCACTACAACCTGGAGTGAGAGATCTGGCGCCATGTGTCCTCTTGTATTGGACGATCGAGATTTACTTAGGGAGTTCGGGCTTCGGGAGTTTTCTTCTCCTTTCTCGTGCAATCCTCCAAAGTGTTGTATTTTCGAAGTGTGAGATTTGGCGCCGCGTGTCCTCGTTGATGGACGATCCAGATGAACTTTGGGATTTGGGCCTTCGGGATTCCTTTACTCATTCATGTTCTGCTTTCTTCCTCCCAAAGTATGAGATCGCCTGACATGTGTCCCCTGATGAAATATCTATGGCCACAAGCGATTGCGGGCTCACAACTAGCATATACTTTAATTTTCTTTTTTATCCCCAAAATGCGAAGAGGCTCATTTGTAGTGGGACCGATATGCACCGTTGATCTGTTGATCTAGCAAGATCAACGATCCTAAGCGATTGCAGGCTCACAACTTGCAGAAAATTTAATTTTCTTCCTAATCCTCGAAATGCCTCCCCACTGTCGATTTCTCTCCAATGAGATCTGATGGTCGTGACTTAATCTTGTTGATCTAACGGTTGATCTTGCTCTCGTTCAGATCTTACAGCTCAAAATTGAACCCGTTCCCCTACTAGTATTTCAAACCCGAAAATGAGTGCTCTGAACGTTGCATTCTTCTCATAGTTTTTCCTGCGCATACAACATACTTGACCGGCCTGACTTTATCAACCAGAAGAGGAAACATTTATAGGAAGGCATGCAAAAAAGAGAGAGACTCGGCAAAGGTGAAAACCTAGGTCTTAACAATAACTGCATATGACCCATGGAAAATTTATGTGATAACAGATTCCATTAACTAAATGAAACTACAACATACTAACTAACATGAATGCAACTAATAAATTCATTCTCGTAGACAAAGTAAAATGCACATAAGTTAAACTCAAAAAATAACTCAAAAAAACAAATAAGCACTTATATTTCTAAATAGTTGTGCAACCAACTGCTTAGGATGGACGTTCCAACCAACCATAGAATTTATATTTTATATCTCAAAAAGAAGTCACCCCCAAGACAAGGCTAGGAATCCATAAAAGAGGGTGTCTCTCATTGTCCACTCACAAATCGAATAATCCCACAAACTACCGGTATTTTCCTAAAACTATCTTGAATTTCCTCCAGCTCTCTTCCTCTTGACCTGCCCAACCCAGGGAATGTACCCCTTCACTGCTCTCAATCCCTCAAGTGTCCCATTCATTTATCAGCGTCTCTCTGGCGCAGGTAACCATGAATCTTACTAATGGTAACTCAAGGGAAAATCACTACTAGGAAAAATACCAGGAAAACAACAACAACAAACTTGTTGTTGCATTGCAAATCTCACAGAAGTTCACACTTCATTCCTGAAAACCTGGTTCTTAGCCTGAGAACTTGTTTCTTCAGTCTTCAGTCCCAAAAATGCTCCAGAATTTTCCCTCCATTATTGCTCCAGCTCTTTGCAAAAGAAGGGAGTGAAATTTGAATGGACTCCCAAATGTGAAGAAAACTTTCCACAACTGAAAGACATTTTGACCAGTGCACCAATATTGAAGGTTGCAAACCCCAATGAAGACTTTGTTGTGAACATCGATGTGTGAAAGGAAGGGATCGATGGAGTCCTCACAGAAAAGGATCATGTTATATGCTATGATTCCATAAAATCAAAATAGCATGAGAGGAATTATGCTACCCCTAATTTAGAATTAGCAGCTATTATTCATGCGCTTTAGGGTTTGAAACACTAAGAGAATAAAACTCACCACTACAGATTCCTCCTTTTGATTATTTACAACTGTGGAAATAATGAATAATGAAATATAATCCCAGTACCACCTTCCCAAGGAAGTCTATAATTCCTTTTCTTTCATGTAGGAGGTTATATTTTGAAGATTCTAGTTGTATATAGCCGCATGAGGATCCCCTAGGCTTATATTCCAATTTCGGGTTTTCAGGAGTCCCCACATAGGTTTCTTATTCTAATAGGGACTTTTCAAATACAGGTGGAGGGATAAGAGTCAAGGACACATGTGTTTTAATGCCTAAGAGATTGGGTATAAATTCACTAATAAACTCCAATCCTTTTGTTTCTTCCTCTAACCCCCAAGTTCCAAAAACCATTTTTTCCAAAGATTTAATTTTATAAGGGAAGGTAAATGTGGAGATTTACTTGTGAGAGGTATGAAATCCTTGTTGTGATTGATGGCATCCAGAATTTGTTCCTTGTGGAGACCTGAGGCCAAAATTTTCTCTATTGGTTCTAGTATCTTGTCTAAGTGTCCTTTCAAGTGCCTTTTTTTTATTTATAACTTCTTCCCTTCAAGTGTTTTGAGATAATTCCGACAATTCCACCCCCAGTACTTGAGGTTGCTTCATTTGAGCCCATACCTTCCTTTGCATAGGGTATTTATAGTCCACTTCTAAATTTCCATTTCTATGGAATCAACCACATTTGAAGGGTATACCTTCATAACCAAGAGTTAATTAATAACAATCTTTACCTATCTAAATAATCATTTCCTTTGTCAGGCCTTCGTTGGTTTCTAGACCCACCAGTGATCAAGCCATCCCGAAGTATCTAGTGTCACAAAAAGATAAATCAACTTCATAATATGAACCAACAACGTTTCCTATTTCTGCAAACACATCCTCCAACCATAAAAAAAGAGGTAGACTAGGTATTCAAACTCACACTGGAAGTATGTTTGCTAGAGCCATTCTAGGATTGAAGTCGAGATGCCACTTCTTCGGGAAAAGATTTTGGGTACCCCATTTCGACTTGCTCTGTAGTAGTTTATTTACCTCTCCAACCCATTTAAAAAACCCATACCAACCATCCCTTTGTGAAGTTCATTGTGTGGGGTACATACCCACCAGAGGTTCAAAATTTAACCTCATCCAGTCCTTTAAGCATTCACATGTCATCTTTATTCCTATAAAAAGACCAACTACAACCTTCTCTTCTAGTTCCATTACATTATTTAGCCTAGTTGTCGAACCCAAATTTATACTTATCGGCTCTAGCATTTTCTTAATGTATTTCCTCGTTTTTGTTTTCTATTATGTCACACTAAAATGTTAGACTTAAGTGTCGCAAAGTGTTGTATGCATCGTACTCAGTGTCACATGCACTTTGTCAAGTGTCGTATCCACATTACTAAGTGTCGCATGCACTTTTCCAAGTCTCACAACTCGTTGACACCATGAAATACATTTTCCATGATCCCTACGTCATATTGGAGGAAGAAACCCATCAGTTCAAGGCCAGAAACATGCTTTTCACTTGGAAATTCGACCATTTTTTGAGCATTTATGAAGGGTGGCACCCCCTAGCCATGTCGGGGGAGTTCGACTTCATAGTTTGGCGCCCCCTTGGCATTATTTACAGATAACCATTAGCGCTCTATATCTAACTCAAGGGGAGCGCCAGTTTGGTTCGAGGAAAATATGGAAAATCTTGTCTTTTCTTAAGGGACAACTCTGAAGAGATGAGGTTGTTTTGGGTCGAATCCTATCCTATGGAACTATATTAGGATCAAATACCAACTCATGGAGCCATACCCTCAAGCACTTCCCTTATTATTTCATGGTGTTTGAACTTCCCAATCCTATAATTTGAAGAAATTTCCAAGGTGAAAGGGGGGAGATTTTAGGTGTCAAACCTTTGATCCTGGGAGAAAGTATCAACATTTTGATTTCAAGATTTTCATGCAAGGGATGGACAAGGAGAGCTTGGAGAATATTGCAGCGACATAAACTTGATTTGTAAGTGCCTTCTTTTGGATTTCCATTAATATTAACTTGGCATATTCCTTTCATTATGATTGTTTATTATAATGTCTATTCTTAAGTTAAATCGGGTATAAATAGATCTAGTTTTTACCTACCGAAATCTAGTAGAAGTAGAAAATTTTTCCTTTGTCTTGTATGTCTCTTTGATCACTGAAGGAATTAGAGAAGTGAAGGAAAAGGACGAAGCATTGAGAACAAACTTTGGGAACTAGGTGTGTCTTTCCCTTTCTATCTATAGGTTAATGAATTAGATTTATAAGGAAAGTAGCAATCATTTTTTTACTTCTGTCTTTGGACCAAAGAAGCAGTCTTGGTCCAAAGGGGAGCTTAACTTGTTCGCAGGGTAATATTTCTCATAACATGTTCTCCTTCTAGCAAGGGTTTCCCTAGGCTCCTTGTTTCCACTGTAGTCGAGCCACTCATTAGGCTAAGGTCCAAGTGCTTTCCAATAAACCTTAACTCATATTAATTGATAGCATTCTTGGGTGAGTTGTAGAGGTGTAGTTCATAATCCCCATAGAAAATAGGCAAGGGAATGAATGTTCTACCACTGTCATTCACTTACTCAATGGCTCCATCATTTTCAATGCTAGGGATATCCTATTGGAAATATATCGGATCCAAATACTTGTACACCATTGGTGGGATAACAAATGTGTCATTAAGGCCCTTAGGATGCTCCCCACCTCTATATTTCACCCTCATATCCATCCATAGTCCACCTCAGGGGCCACCAGTGGCTAAGCCCCGCGCCAATTATCCCATAATTTCCATCATGTCCTTCTCTAATGGGAGCGGCCCATCTGATCTCCTCTTCTCTTACCCAAATAGAATGCTATGTAAACCGAATTGAGGCGTTTCCTAGATTGGCTAACCCTTTGTTGGGTTAATCGAATAGTCAACTCCTTCCTCCTCCATCATCTCCAGTTGTGCCTTGACAAATCATCCCCAGTCCTTGTCACTTGGATTCAGTTCTTTGTTAACTGAACACCTGCACAAACTTTAGATGTGCCTTGGTGTATCCATCGACTTCCCACACATAATTTCACATGACTTCTTATTTATGCACCTCTCCAATTTAATCAATTTGAACATTCTTCTACTTGAAAAAATTGAAATTGTTGTAATTTAATTTGGATCCATCGAATGGGAGCTAAGAAAAAGAAACAAATTTAATGGGGTATTGGCAAAAGATTGCATTGTGTGTGGTTATTGCCCTGATCTTTTCCTTCATGGTAGCAAAACTAATATCTACCATCTTTTTCCAGAAATGATGATTCACAAATGACTGGCCATTAGAGAGTGGAATCAATGATCAAAACCAATATCAAGGCACAAATCCTTGCATAGCATTGCAACACAAAAGAAAATTCACAACTTCAGAAGTGCATGGAAGAAATTTCCAAAAAATCCATTAAAACTGACGACAAAACCCTAGAAATTGAAGGAAAAACCCTAGAATTTGTGGGAAAAGCCTTAACTCTACTCAAAGTTTCACTTTTGTCAAAGTATTATGAAATATGTCAGTGTATCTTTTATTATATTATTTTATTACTTCTAATTGATTTTATTTGTTTGATTATTTCTCAAATTTTGTATTTGTTTGTTTTATAATTTTTAATATTTCATAATATGTTCTTTATCATATTTTTTATGGTGTTTAAAAAACAAATCTAACTAGCTTTATATTAAAATATCATAGTAAAGAGTACATATAAGACCGTCTGTGACCCCCTCCATGGGAAAATAAGTGCACAAACAGTTCCAAAAAGGCATAGAAATTTTTCAAAAAGATATTGTGCGTAATGGAAAGTCATTATTTGCTTATAGTAAACTAATATGATTGATTAAAACATAAAACATAGATAAAAACATGAATACAAAGAGAGTTATGTTGGACCTAGTAACCCTATCAAAGAAAGACATAATGAACACTCTTATGGAATCAAGAAGGGGGCTTACTAGTTATGTATGTCAACAACGTTTTTTGGGTCCTCATCCAACCTGATGTGGTTGTATGGTGCGCCCCCTAAAAGTTTGAGCTTGGCCAACAACTGCCTGAGGATCATCCTAAGAGTCTGCATGATTCAAAACCTTCAACTCTATGTCAAAGAATTCTTTTCAAAATACCTCTAACTTCTTGTCGAGGAGGTCCAATTTATGTAGAATAGCTTGATGTTGTTGTGCTCTCTCCTCCACCAATTGGGAAATAAAGGCCTTGTTATCGCATAGATTGTAGGTTGGGAAAAGCCCGAACCAATCCAAAAACATGGGACAATTGTGAGAGTATCTACCCACTTTCACCTTAGATGGACACTCTCCTCGCTTTAGAGATGATGAAAAATCACCACAAGGGGGGAATCCCAGTGACCCTAGGGGGATTGAGACAGAAAGTGAAGTGATGGAAGGTGAAACCCCTATAGATCGAGTAAGGAAGTGTAAAATGGATTGGATAAGAGTCTTGTTTATAGGGGTAGGTTTCCAAAGTATAGTGTACTTGCAAAAGAGTGTTATACCTACCTGTTGGCACAGGGGAAGACCCAGTGTTCAACACTTCAACAACGCACCAAAAAAACCCTAACTACCGTCCCTTTCAGCAACACCTGCGAAGAAAATGAAGTCTCACCCAAGGTAGAGGCAGGGGGGTTGCGGGACTCAAGTGTCTACAACCTAGCTTGGACACAGATCTATGATCACAATACTTAATCAAGCACTTAGCCAATAGTATGCATTAATTTATGATTCTTATTCACTTCATAGATTAACCCTAAATATAGAACATCATTGTAATAAACAGATCAACACCTCTAAGCACTTAGCATCATTTCAGATCTAACATTCATTCACGTCATAAAGCACTAAGTAATCATAGATCTATCTATCATACATCAAGAACAATGCACTAAGAAATATAAGCATAAACACCATGAATAACATTGCGCAAAGCACATCAACACAGGATATATGTGGTTCACCCCAGTGTGGGGCTACGTCCACCAACTCTTCTTCTTATTTATTAGCTTCTTCCAATCTTCTTACATGCACCAAGCCACAGATCCAACTCCGCACAGGACAGGAGATTTGC
>SNQJ01S0228482.1:1898-14437 GCA_010110895.2 Picea sitchensis | reverse complement strand
TCAAACCCTAACTCTCTTGTCCTTAAGTTTAAGTTTTTCCTAAACCATTAGTCTCACTTCAAATTGACTCCATTAACCCAAGGCACTAGTCTAGAAGTAATCTTGAGCTTGTTCATGTTTCAAATCTCTTTCAAACACCTTTTAAATTGAAACCCTAACTAACCTAGTGACTAACCCTAGCTGTTTACTAACCCTAACCCTAGAGGTGACGTCCTAACCTATTTCACTCTTGTTTGCTCTAAAAAGTTGCGGCCAAGTCTCCTCTAGGTAGCCATAAAGGTTTTACACTTTTCGATTGGTTAATTTTGCAAAACGTTACCTTTTTTGGCCTCTCTAACAAATCTGTTTTAGGGCTGACGTCATAGTGACAGCAGCAGATTTATGGGTGACGTCACATTGCTTTGATCTCTTGTTTGGCTTGCAACGTTGTGATATTTGTCATCCCTTTTGATAGATTTTGAGCCATTGATTACATCTGTAAACTTGTTTGATAAAACGTTGAGCTCTTTGTCTTTCAAAACAACTAAATACTAGGGCTGACGTCACATACATAGCAGCAACAATATAGGTGACGCAGCAACATTATCTATATGAGCTGATTTGAGATATTCATTGCATTAATGATATAATACAAGGACTTAATTGTGTACATTGAATGCTCTTATCTCTTGGTGTTCTTATTGAAGAAGTGATATTAGTCATTAGACTTTGTTCGGTAATCATTGACTTCGTCAATAATTACATCTAATCATTTGCTCATATGTATATTTGAAGATAGTCATTAATGCTTTGAAGTACTAACCCACTGCAGCACATATTCTAGTTTATTTGTCTTGTCTCGCAAACAGGTGCCATCCAGTGGAAGACATTCTTCTTGACTATCTCATCTTTGGCAGTAATCTGTGAAAGGGTTTCTCTCACCTTGATCCATTATACCTTTAGCCCTTCGTTAACCCAGATTACTTAGGGACGTCTCCCTTGAACTTGCCATCCTAAATAGAAAGAGCTCCCCATCGAGGTGACAGTGGGTGGGGAAGCTCCTGTTACGCCGGTTTTAAGCCTTGACTCAAGCTACCTAAACCCTTCCTACAAACCGTGCGATAACATACACATAAATTTTATATAGAAAAATCTGAACTGAAAATTTATGTTTTTGACCTATCTAAGAGAGTGTTAGCTACAGAAAAATGTAATGAAATGATAGAAATAATATCAGATCCAAATCAAATGCCAAGAGTTTATGCAAGTTATGGCTGGAAACTCCTCTAAAGCCTCTTCCAACCAACCCTTGTGAAGTAAATCTGCACACTAAGACAAAATGTGAGTTCCAAACAACATAGTATGATGAATAGAGTAGCAAAGTGAACTAGTTACACAATCCTAACTAATCAACATACATAAATCAGCAGCTCTAGAGTCTAATGATCTAATCAAACAAACTAATTTGCTCAAGATGCTAGCTAGGAAACCACAAGAAGTAAAGGAACAAGATCACCTCATATGAAAAGGACAAACATGACTAATCTATATCAATCCAAGAATCCTCCAAAGCTTTTGTTTATTGAACCCAAAAAATGAGAGTGTTGTAGCAACAAGTTGCTACAAAACTTTCAAGAGCAATGAGTGAAATGTGAGATGGCAAGAGCAAGAAGATGGCAAGAATTCAGTAGCATAACTTTAACTCAAAGAAATGGTCAGGAAAAGAGGTGAGGAAGACTTCTCTTTATACCCCTAGAGGCCAAGAGAAAGCACTTGCATGAGTGCCAAGTGTTAGTTTGAGAGCAAGAGCACCAATCTCAAGAGGAGGGGCGCCCAAGCTAGGGTTTGGATGAGAGATTGAATAGTTTGTGAGGTGTAAGCCTTAGATAGGTTTGAAAACTAGGTAAGGGGGGCGCACTAGGTAAGTTAGGGAGGCCCACTTGCTATGCTACAAAACTTTCAAGAGCAATGAGTGAAATGTGAGATGGCAAGAGCAAGAAGATGGCAAGAATCTGAGTAGCATAACTTTAACCCAAAGAAATGTAGGTCGAAAGAGGTGAGGAAGGGTTCTCTTATACCTCTAGAGGCCAAGAGAAGGCACCTGCATGAGTGCCAAGTGTTAGCTCTGAGAGCAAGAGCACCAACTAAGAGGAGGGGCTCTCAAGCCAGGGCTCTGATGAGAGGATTGAATAGTCGGTGAGGTAAGCCCAGATAGGCTCTTGGAAAAACTAGGTAAGGGGGGGCTTACCTAGTGTTAGGAGGCCCAATTTGCTATCTTTGGGCAAAGTGGTTTGTAATTTGGGTGGAGTGGTAGAGTACCCACCAACGGGGCTGAGCTCAGGAGAGGCCATTTAGGGAGAGGTTTGGGAGTGTTAGGGTTTAGGGTTTTGCATATGAGGGTCCAGGAGGCGCACCTCATGTGAGAGGGCCCACTCCAAGTTTCTAGGCATGAATCAAGGAATTGGTTAGTGGGGACGCTTTTCCCCCCAGGGCAAGAGTTAGAGAGGTGAGGGGGGGTGAGAAAGAGGTTGGAATAAGTTGTTAAGCTGTGGGTTTGGGTTTGCAGGTTAGGAGGGTCTAACTTTGCCACTCTGCCACCTTAATATTCACTCACTAACTCAAAATTACAATGTTTTGACATTTTAATAATGTCATCTTTAGCAATTAAAATTGTTGTTTTGACTAACATCGACTCGCGGACTAAGACATAGTAAACTTAGTCCGATTCTGATTTAAACTTAGTCTATGTGGGTGCTATTCCATTTCTTTTGAGCAATAAATACCCCTATCAAAGCCCAAGTAAAGACCCAGCTTTACAACATTAGCTCAAATAATTAATAATTAAATTATTAAAAATTTAATTAATTAAAAACTCATCTTGTGACTCAATTTAAACTCAAACTTTCAAGACCGCCCTGGCATGGTCATTACAACATTCCTAAACAATAATAGCTACCAAAGGATGAGACTATTAGAACACCGTTCACCACTTAGGAGGAATTATCGGTGATGTGTGTGAGGGGAAAACTCAAGGGAAGTTGGCCATGCCGTGAAGCCCGGTCGACAACCCGAGGATAAAACCCTCGTGAAAGGAACTCCCCAATGGAAACATCCAAAGGTACCTGACCTAACTAAGTGATCCATGCGTACTTCATTACATTATCAACCCACGCAGGGTGCAAAAATTTCGTTTACAAAAATTTCAGGAGCATCAGATGCCCAAGTAGAACCACAATTGTTTTCATCAACCAACCGGGTGATGCATTCATGGTACATGAGTTGACCCCTAGTCGAATAGGCTGGGCCAACAAATTCCATATATTAATTACCATGATTAATCCATAATGGGATTAATCCCAATAATAAAATAACAATAATAATAAGAATGCCTTCGCAATTACATTATTTCAACAGTAAGTCGGTTGTAGCAATACTCACCCATGTGCAACCATCTCAACCATGTGCATTGTTGTCCCCCCACATAATTCCTCAAATAATCCTCCACCCATCTGTTGATAATCTTTGTCTGTCCATCTGTCTGCCGGTGGTAATGGGTAATCAGAAGGCTCTCAGGCTCCCCAATCAAAAAATCTCCCGCCAAAATGCGCTGATGAAGCTTCCATCCCTATCACTGACTATCCGCCTGCAAAACCATGCAACCATAATACCTCCTTGAAAAATGACTCACCGTATGGCCTTGTAGTCCGGTGGGTATGGAAAAAATAAATGTGCAAATTTGGTCACTCTGTCAATTCACCACAAATATAGCCCTTTGCCCCTCGACTCGAGGGAAGGTTTTGTTATCGCGCATTTTGTAGCTAGGAGAAAGGCTATAAGATAGAAGGCCAAATCAAGGCAATGTGGAACCAATGTCACCACAATGGGATGGTTCTTCTCTTTAAGGAGGTTAGGCCAAGGGGAGACGGCCCCGGTGACCTGGGTTTCTGAAGAGGCAAAAGGCTAATAAGACAAGATAAGATTTCACAAGTCACCACCAATCAGATATCTTTTGGATAAACAACTAATAAAGTAGCAAAAACCCAAGGAAGTATAACACCCTTGGACAAAGCAATAACAAACTGATATGTGCAAGCTTATTCAATGGTTAGTACTTCATAAGACTATATGATAAATATATAAGTAATATGGCAATAAATATTTATCAGATAGTCTTATAAAGTACTAAAATGGAAGTAATGTCACTTCATTAATAAATATTAGGACAATATGGTATCTAAATGTAATCAATCAACACATCATCTAATAAATGCCTTAGATCACCATTTAATTTGCTTATAAAGACAAAACGCTAAGCTACACTATTGATATAGTAGCATAAGATGACGACAATAATTAGGGTTAGTAGTTAGCTCCCTAGACTAGGGTTTCTTCTAGTAGTTAGGGTTTGTTTCAAAGAGTTTTGAGAGTTGTTTAGATCAAGTTCTACTTCACCAAGAAGTCTTCTAGATCATTGCCTTAAAGGGTAAAATGGAGTCAACTTAGTAGAGAACACAAAAGTCAAGGAAGCAAGGGGCGAAAACGGCTAGCTCATTAATGAAGCACAAAAAACAAGACAAGAGAATTTAATGAGGGAGAGGTTGCTACAACAAGGCTCTTTCATCAAACCCTTGGTAAGAAAACTACCTAAGTGTAGGTAACCTAGACCGGGACGCCTTCTTCCCTCTTTGAGTTCTTATACGGTACCTACTAGCAAAGGGAGAAGAAGAGGGTGTAGCCACGGCTAGGCTCTCTTTTTCTTCTTCAATGGTTGAAAATTTCTCCTTAATGGGACACATGAGACAAGGACCCACTTGTGTGCTTGTCACCTAGGTTTTATTCAAAGAAATTATAAACATATGTAAGAAAAATAAGACTACAACCATTCATTTTAGAAACATTTTGCAGAAAAACACCTACATATCACCATGAAATAACATGCAAACCCTAGTTGTAACACCTTCCATCAAGAGAAGAGCCAAGAGATGCCTGTTATCCCCCGATTTTTAGGGATAACTAGGAGATCATGTCTCGAAATTCACTGTGTCCTAGACATGGAGTACCAAGCATGTGGATTGACCTGGCATGGCCTTGAGGCCTTATCCTTTTCTTCATCGATTCTTCACAAGAGCAAATAGCCACATCCATCACCATCTACTTTGGTCTTGTATCTGAAGGCCCAGTTCCAGCGAGGTAATTGGTCTAGGTATCATGGTATGTGTCACTTTTGATCATTATAACCTTTGGATATATGACCGGCCTCTCCTTTATCTCCTCGGAACTCATTTGCTTGGATCTTACATTAACCTATTTGACCATGATTGGGGAGATTGATAGGTGTCCTAGCAAGTCTATACCCATAGGTTTTGGTTTACCAATGGGATTGCTCATCATCCGCTTCCCATCATACTACCATTTTCATCTTATCTCCCTCAGCTTCATTTGGTATCCCATTCCCCTGTCCCATCGATTGACTTCTTTGTAGGGTTGCACCTTATCTTGTGGGAAGAAGGGGCTAAAGGCCCAAGGTAAAAAGTACCGGGTAAAAGCATAAAAAGCTCTAGAAATAAACCTCGAGGATGCCCTCAAGTATTGCACGGTTTGTAGGATAGTTCCCAAGGGCTTGAGTCGTGGCTTGAAACCTACGGTAATGTGAGAGCTTCCACCTCATCATCCACTGCCACCTCGATGGGGGGCTCTTTTCATTTAGGAGGGCAAGTCCAAGGGAGACGCCCCTAAGGCAACTGGGTAAATGAAAGGTTAAGGATAAAAAGATAAGTCACTTGACACCCCTTTCAAGATTAGTCGCCTAAGAAAAGATAGTCACAAAGATATAACCATCATTGACATATTAACTCAAGTAGACAAACAAAGACAACTAGAATATATGCTTGCAAAGTGGGTTAGTAATTTCATAAATCAACGACTATCTTTAAATTAAATATGAGCAATGAATCAATGCTACTATTGACGGTTACCGATGGCTAATAAAGCAAAGACTTATATCACTTCTCAATAAAGCATGAAAAAGCTAATCAACATTCAATGTTCACAATTTGCTTTGTATCATATCATTAATGCATTAAGTATACCAAATCAGCTCATATATTAATAGTCATTGGTTAATGTACATTCATATAATTTCTGCAGTAGGTATGACGCCAAGCATTCAATGAGTCAATTTAGATGACAAAGAGTAAAAAACGTTTTATCAATTTAGCTTGAGATACAATTATCAACTCAATGTCAATCAAGAGAGCTATCAAGTGTCACAACGCTGCAGGTATAGTTTCTCAAAGAAAAGAGCACGGCCAGCCCTATATCAATTCTTTATGTCACCATATAGAAGGACGCCAAGCTTTTGTCACAACAAGTCAATTTGAGAGGAAAAGAGCCAACGCTTTACACCAATCAATCTCAAATAAAGTCCATAAAGCTCAAAAACCAATCAAGGAAATGACAAAGTCAAACATTCAAAGTCAAACAATAGTTCAATGATGTATGGACACACTATATAACTTTTGTGTTCCGGCAGGTTAGCTAGCCAATTGTTGACGTTTTGACAAAATCAACCGTAAAAGTTCAATTTAATTCCACTACCACGGCGAGAAGACAAGGTCAAGAACTCTCATCCAAGCAAAGGTGAAATTAAGGCCAATTGTCTCTCTTAGGGTTAGTCCTAAAATACCTAGGGTTAGACTTAGGGTTAGTAGGGTTTGCAGATTTAAAGTAGTTTGAAAGTTTCTAAGGCATAACAAGCTTCAAGAAATCAACTCCTAGACCAGTGCCTTGGGTTAATGGAGTCAGCTGGAAGTGTAGCTAATGGTTTAGAAGGAGTTCAAACCTAGGGACAAGAGGCCTAGGGTGTAATGGTGTTGCTAAAGAAAGGACACAAACCCTAACCCTAAAGAGTAGTGCTTATCTAGGTGAAGCAAGCTAGCCTAGTATTTCCAATCCCTCCCCTAGGACTTTCTAAGAGCAAAACGGCTAGCTTTAGAAGTAGAAGTCTATGGTTGAAAAAAGTGTTACATGGCAAGTGCTTTCTCAAACCCTAGAAGTAAAACCCTAGGTGTAAACTCACTAGGCCTAGAATCACTTATTTCTTCAACTTAAACCTCAAAGCTAGCTCAAGATAAAAGAAGGCTAGTGGGAAGTATGGCTAGGCTAAACCCCTCTAGAATCCAATGGCTATGTTTATGCTATGGGGACATAAAGCCACGACCTACTTGTGTGTTGGCCCCTAGGGTTTGAAGGATTAAGTCAAAACAAAAAGATAGCAATGAATGTAAATGTTAAAACCACAACTATTCAATCAAGAAGCTGAAGAAGAACACCCTTACAAGATCAACAAGTGAAGAAACATTAATCCATACCCTAGTTGTAAACCTTCCAATAGCATATAGCACCACTCACCAAGAAATAACACCTTCAAGAAGTTACTATCACCCAAGAGACAAAAATCCAAGACAAGAGCTAAAGAGTAGTCTCCCTCAAATGAGAGCAAGTTATGTTATGATCCAAAAGAGGGAAAACATCCCCATTTATACAATACTTTGACCTTTTAATTTAAAAATAGGTCAACAAAATAGCCGCATAGCAATGGGGCCCGCTTTAATTATTTGTTACTTTTACATGCCTAAATGTCAAAATGAGCGTAAATATAGAGACGCCAAGCCCCTTTGAAGGAGACGCTGGCCCCTTTAGGAAAAAATCACCATCCTGTAACCCAGACATTGGCCCCCCCCCCCTGGGGCTCCTACAACCTGCCACACGTGCCAAACAAGCCTAACAAGGCTGCCACGCGCCCTGGAAATCGTCCAACATCAAAGGTGACGTCCTGTCCAACATGGTCCACGTCCACCTGGACCTGGGATCCCCTATAAGTTGGCTAATCTATGCCATGACGCCCCGATGAGGGCCCTTCTTCTTCTTCCGGTGTATTGGCTCAAGGCCATAAGCCTCCGGGCTCCGCTCTCTCGTCCTAACGCCCATCCGATGGGCTCTTTCAAACGGGCTGGAGGTCCGAACCGACCATCTCCCCATGTGCACCGGGACTGGTACTCGGTCCACGCATGGTCCTCAAGACATCGTGCTACGCCCCGGGCTCATTAGTCCAAAACATCATGGCAATGCAAATCACATTTCATCATCAAATTTATCAATATATGCATAACATCTCACCGTTCTAATAGCTCAAAGACCCTACACAAGCCCACTATACAAAATCAAAGGCAATGTAGTAGCAACCTATTGGGCGAATAACCATAAGAATGGAAAGTCTCCTCAAGAAAGGGTTATTATTCAAACCATGTGTAGTGACGTTGAGGTGGTTTTAGGGATGTTCATCATAGTCAGACCTATGGTTGGTGTTGTCTGTGGGTGCTCTTGTAGGAGGCGAAACACTTAGCTTATGGATGCATTTTTTCCAAGCCCTTATTGGCTCATCTTTTCGACGAGTATTTTGCTACAAGCCTTGATCGAAGAGGACACTCCGCTTCTGGCTAGGTGGGCTGAGTCGACAAATAAGTACTCCACCGGTATCTTCGCAGTAAATGAGAGGTTACCGTGATGAGACCTCTCACATGCAACCAAAGGTCACCGGGTTTGGTAAATCCGACATGGTGGCAATGTCATACCGCTAAATACCTATGAACATAATGGGCCTACCGCGATGAGACCTCCCCATCCTTCTTAGTTGTGGTCTTGCAATTTATTTATTTATCATTTTCTTTAGGGTCCCCGCCTTTATGAGAGGCTTTTATTGCCTCTCGGGATCCCCCCGGGCTAAAGCATCTCTAGGTTTTGATTTTCCCATGGTTTTATCTTTACCAAATGCTTTTACCTCCTGGCCTTTAGCCCCTTCTTCCCACAAGACAAGATAAAATCCATAGGTCCTCCCTAATGGCTAGACTAGGGAGTGGGAAAGATGAGCTGGTTTTGCGATGTAAAGCGATACTAAGGAAGGGGAGTGGACGATGGTTCCGCAAACCCTTTGGTGGCTAACCAAACCCACTTAATACCTTCGCCAACTTGCTAAGCCACCCCATCAATTACCCCAACAAAGGGTCAAGTGGGATTAGTGTAAGATCCAAGCAGCCATCCAAAATGAAAGAGATCTAATGCATACATAAGAAGGTCATAATGACTGGGTCATGACACATACCATACACCGGACCACCACTCCCATGGAGCAAGAGCCTTTCTGATGCAAACCCAAGCCGATAGTGATGGAGGTTGGTAATCACCGCGTGACAAGTCCTGGCCGAAGAAGAAGATGGTCCTAGACCATGCTGCTCGTCGCCTCCCCGCTTCCTGTGACCCATGTCTAGGGACTATAGGGCCTCAGACATGATCTCCTATTTATCCTTAGATATCGTGGATAATAACTGCTCACTTCAGGGATCCCCGAAGGCAATAAAAGCCTCCTCAAAGAAGAAACAAGAGGGACCCGAAAAATAATAAATGACCTAGCCAAGAAGATAGGGGTCTCATCACGAAATTCTATTAGGTTCATGGGTACCTAACAAGATGATACTGGCTAATATCCGTTACCATGCCGTGACCTTTGGTTGTATGGCCAAGGGAAAGGGGGTCTCATCACGAGCCAGCTTTCTCATCTCTGTGAAAGTACTTGTGGGTAACACTGTCAGCTCTGGTCACCATGCCAAGGTAGTGTCCTACGGTTAGACCTTGAATAAAAAGAAAAAGAAGAAGAAAAAGAAAATAAAGAAAGAATAAAGGAAAGAACGGGCTTGGAAAAAATTGCATCCATGATGGGTACAGCTCACCTTCTACAAAGGCATCCACAGATAACATTATGCATCCCTGTCTCTCACTCTACCCACTTGTCTGGACATCCCCTAGCCACATCACCTCGTTTACATGGCTTGGATGAAACCCTCCTAGGAACTTCCCATCTCTTGTGGATACTAGCCCAATAGGATATCTTGTCCTTTTCTTCGATCTTGTATTTTGGATTTTTGTAATGTCTTTGAGCTGTTGAACGATGTATCAGGGTTTTTATACATATGTTTGATAAATATTAATGATGAAATGTGATTGACATTGCTATGATCCCCATGAATAATGAGCCCATGGAGGGTGTAGTTTTTGATGTGCAGGACCATGCTCGATGGACAGGTACCACTTGGACCGGTACACATGGGGAGATGATTAGTTCAGACCTCCATGGAGTTGAAGAGCCCATCAGATGGTTGTTGAGACCTCGTCATAGGGGCAGAGACAGGACAGTGTTTGACCGAGGTTTTTCACCGAAGAAGAAGAGGACATTTCACCAGAGGCACTTTGGCAGAGCCCAGCCTAGGGGGAATGACCCCTTTTCAGTGGAACGTTGGCCTTAGAAGGCTCAAAGTGTCCCCATCCTTACCCTGATGTCATCCAACTTCATGGTCATTCTTGGAGGCAAACTGGGCAGCAGTGACACGTGTGGCATGTTGGAGAGGCCCCTGGGGGGTCAACGTTTTTCTCCTGGATGCCTCATATTCCCTAAAAGGGGCTAGCGCCTCCCTTGAAGGGGCCTTTACCTTTATTATAGCTCAGTTAGGGTTTTAATTTGACATTTTAATGTAAAAACAGTATGATTTTGGTTTAAATCCTTGTCGACTATTTTTATGACCTAAATTAATTAAAGGTCATTGATACAGTATATATTGAGGAGTTTTATCCTCATTTTGACATAACACAACACTCATTCTCCTAGTGAGATCTTATTTTTGCGCCCTACTTGGGTATTTCTTCTCTTTAAGTGAGGCGCACTTGTTGAAGGAGGCCATTTCTTGGTATTTTTGGCATTTCTCTTGAAGGAAGGTTTACAACTAGGGTTTGCAATGCTATTTCATGATGATATGTAAGTGTTTTTTTCTACAAAACTTCTTGATCGAATGGTTGTAGTCTTATATTCTTGCATTTATTATAAACTTTGCTGATTTTAAAACCCCGGGGGACAAACACACAAGTAGGTCGTTGTCTCATGTCCCCTAAAAGAGAAATTTTCAGCCATTGAAGAAGGAAGGAAGAGCCTAGCCATTGCTACACTCTTATTGCTTCTTCCACTTGTGCTAGTTGTACCTTTAAAAGTCAAGAAGGAGGAGACATCCCAGGCCTGGGTTATCTACACCTAGGACCATCCTGCTTCTAGGGTTTGGTGATAGGGCCTTGCCTTAGCAACACTCTCCCTCACCACACTCTTGTGTCTTGATTTATCTCTTATGCTAGCCATTTTTCCAAGTTAAACCTAAGGAAGGAGGAAAGAGCACAAGACATTGCTTAAGAAACACCGGAGTGAGCCTCTTTCCCCTAGGTTTTTGTTTCTGGGGCCCTGCTATTGCAGCACTTCAGAACCCTTCCCTCTAGTCCTTAGCCTTTTTCCTTTAACCTTTGCATCCTCCCTTAATTTGACTCCATTTACCCTTAGGCACTGATCTTAGGCCTCCAACATTGAAGTGATAGTGGTCAAACAAACTCTCAAACCCTCTGCTAAATTGAAACCCTAACTAACTACTAACCCTAATAAGGCTAGCGTTATCCTTGGTTATTCCATCTTGACGCAACAAGTTCTCTTTATAGGCAAATTAGATGATGATTTAAAGAATTTATTAAATAAGGGATTGATTGGACACATTGATTGCTACATCATCTTGGTATTTATTATTTTATTGTTGCATTAATAAACATTGATCTTGTAAATATCTATTGCTTATATATATTAATATCAGATAGTTATATGAAGCACTAACCCTTTGAATCATAGCCTGTATGTATTAGTCTGTTGTTGCTTTGTTCCAGGCAGGTGTTCTCATTTGGGCCTACGCTTCATTATTGGTTGTTTAGCCCGACTATCTGCTATTGGTGGTGACCTGTGAAGAGGGAATTTCACTTTGACCTTTATACCTCAGCCTCTTCAAAACTCCAGGTTACCGGGGACGTCTCCCCTGGGCCTAACCTCCCTAAAGAGAAAGAACTTCCCCATCGTGGTGGGGTAGGCTCCTGTTACACCAGTTTGGCCTCTATCTTCTATCCTTTTGACCTAGCTACAAACTGTGCGATAACATTTTTGCGCCATTGTGAGGGAACACTGAGTCAGTTCTCCTCAAAACGACAAATCTTTTTGGCAAGCCTTTCCTCAGAGACCTTTTCTTACAAGCTTACCTAGCGACTCCACTACGATGTTTTTCCCCTTTTTCTTTGGTAGTTTCAAGTAAACTATCTGGAAACTACACAAACTAAAAGGAGATTCAATAATCCTCCTTTGTCTTTCAGAAGGAAGCCTCCCTTAAACTCTCCTGTTGTCAAATCACTTTTCGGGAAGAGCCTTCCTTTAAGAATCATGTCTAGCTCTCAGACCGCTACAACGAACCCAACCAACAATCAAGGACAATGGTCATCTACCCTTTTCAGGTCGTTAGACATGATAGCCATACCAAGCTACCCTAGGCAAATGCCACCCAAGTATGAGAAGTGGTTGCCAAAATTCACTGGTACTAATGCAATCAGTGTTGAAGAGCATATAAGCAACTTTTGGGCATTCTTTTAGCTTCACCCCA
>SNQJ01S0228481.1:14447-26245 GCA_010110895.2 Picea sitchensis | reverse complement strand
CATTCACTATGGCTGCCAACTCCAAATCATGAGTAGCATAATGCCTTTCATTCTCCTTCATCTTCCTTGATTCATAGCATATCACATACCCATTTTGACTAAGGACTCCACCAAGCCCTTCTTTACATGCATCAATGCATACAATGCAGTCTTCATTTGGATCAACAATCCTTAGTATTGGAGCACTTGTTAATAATTGCTTCAAGTGTTGAAAACTCTTTTCACAATCCAATGCCCATTGAAACTTCACCCCCTTCTTTTGCAAGGAAGTGATTGGGTGTGCAATCTCTGAGAATCCTTCAATAAATCCCCTATAGTAGCCTGCAAGGCCCATGAATGATATGACCTATGTCACATTCTTTGGTGTTGACCATCCTCTAATGGCCTCAATCTTTTCTAGATCCACTGTTATACCTTCCTATGAAATGATATGTCCCAAGTAATGAATTTTCTTGTGATAAAATGAGCACTTACTCAATTTGGCATAAAGTTGATGCTGCCTTAATACTTGTAACACCATCCTCAAGTGTTGTTCATGCTCTTCCTCTGACTTAGAATATATAAGAATGTCATCTAAAAATAGAATGACAAACTTATCTAGGTATTCTCTGAAAATACCATTCATTAAACACATGAAGACAACTAGTGCATTTGATAACCCAAGTGGCACCATTGTGAAGTCATAATGCCCATACCTTGTTCTGAAAGTAGTCTTGTTAATGTCTTCTTATTTAATTCTTACTTGATGATAATCTAACCTGAGATCAATCTTGGAGAATATTTTTGCATCTTTCAACTGATCAAAGAGGTCATTGATCCTTGGCAAAGGATACTTATTCTTCATAGTTACCTTGTTCAACTGCATGAAGTCAATGCAAAGTCTCAATGTTCCATCATTTTCCTTCACAAATAATAATGGGGAACCCCAAGGTAACACACTTGGGTGTATATACCCCTTCTTCATAAGCTCTTCAAGTTGCATTTGCAATTCCTTCAATTCTAGTGTACTCATGTTGTAAGGAGTCTTGGATATTGGGGGCTGCTCCACGCATTAGATTGATGGAGAAATCAATATCTCTTTTAGTAGGTAAAACTGATATTTATTTAAATACATCTTCAAACTCTTTTAGGACTGCATAATCTTCAATATTTGACACCTTTTCTTTAGGTGTCTCTTCCATATGTGCTACAAATATTTGACACCCCTTTCTGTAACTTTTCTTTAGCTACAATGCTGAAACTTCTCTGATAGTTAATGCCCTGGGAATTCCTTGTATTGTCCTTAAGTTCCCATCCTCATCCCTGCAAGTAAATGCCTTATTATAACAATCTAGGATAGCATGGTGTTGGTCCAACCAATCCATACCAATTACACAGTGATAGGAACCTAAAGGTAAGATGTTCAAATCTGCCTTGGTGCTCAGTCCATTCATGTCCATTAGACATGCCTTAACCATCTCATTAATTTTTCTTTTGGTTATGGTAGCCAGTTGCACCAACCAAGATTTTCCATGCTTGCTTCTTGGAAAATTCAATCTTTCCACCAACTTAGGATCTATATAACTATGGATAGCTCTTGAATCAATTAAAATAACAATGGTTTGGTTGTTGATCTTACCTTCCACTTCAATCATATGTGACTAAAACTCAACTTGCTTGTTTTCCAAGGCTGCATAGATCCTAGGTACATTGCCCATATCCTCCATTGTATCAACTTGTTGTACATTGTGAATAGTCTTCACTTTTTCACCTCTACGAGGACAATCTCTAAACATACAATCTCCCCAACAACCCCAACATTGAATAGGTGGCTACCTTGGTCTTTTCCCCCATGTCTCAATCATTTTGGGTTCTTTAGAAGTTGGTTTTCCTTTAGGATTATTTCTGAAGAATGGTGGCTTAGTCCCCTTCTTCCTTTATTCCATCTTGTTTTTATTTTTGTCTTCCCAAGCTTTTTGGAAAATTGGTCTTCCTTTATGTTGATCATAAAGGCATTTAGCTCACCTTATGGTCTCTTCCAATGTTTTTGGATCATCATATTGTATCTTATCACTGATAAATGATGACAGTCCACTCAAATACCTCTGAATCTTAACTAGCTCTTCCTTGATGAAAGAATCATACTTTAGCAGTTCTACAAACCTTCTTTCATATTCATCTATGGTCATACTCCCAAGCTTGAGTTCAAAGAACTCCTTCATTTTCTTGTCATATCATCTCTTAGTCAAGTATTTCTTTTGAAAATACTTCTTGAATTCCTTCCAAATAATTTTTTTCTCATTAATGTGTTGCACCTCCACAAATTGGTCCCAACACATGGATGCCTTTCCCTTGAGTTGATAGATGGAAGTTCTTCCTTTTGCATGTGAACAGTAATTATGCAATTGAAAATACTTTCTCATGCCTAGCATCCATGTCTCTGCGTCTTCTCCTTCTTGTGCTCACCATCAAAAGTAGGAGGCTTGATTTTGTTCATTTCTCCTTGTAGCTCATCCACCCTGGACCACCTCTTATGTTTCCTGACAGGGGATGAACTTGAGCTATTGTGTGCTCTCCTAGTGGAATTCCCTAGGGAGTGATGGTGATGTCTTCCAACACTTATTTCTCTTCTCCTCTAATCATGAGACCTGTGACTTCCTAATTTGCTTGAGTCATTCTCCTGATCCATCTTATTTTCTATTCTACCCAATCTCTGCATTAACTTTATGTTGAAGTCTTCCTGCTGCTCCTTGGATTTCATAAGCCTCTTATTACCATCTTTGTAATTTTGGACATCTTTTTGCAAACTTGCAATGGTCTCTACCAAGTTCATGCTTTCTTCCTTTCTTTCACCATGACCATTTGAGTTTGTACCTTCATTACCCACATTGATATACATCCCTCTGATCTCATCATCATGGTTGTAATCCCCCTGTGTATCTTCCATCCCTCTGAACTTTTTGATGATCCTGTTCGGTTCTAAATTCTATTAACTCTACAAAATGTGCAGCCAACTGAACTTGTTACGCTAATTAATTTAACAATTCATGAAATTATGAACAATCCTGGTTCAATATTGCATCGGAATTCTTTCTTCTAATTTCCTGAAAAATTGGTTGCCAAGAACAATTTTATGGGTGAACAGTTATATTATATTGTTCAACACCTTTCCAATGCCTCCTTCCATGCTCAATTCCTTCTCTAAGCCCCTTCTCTATCTTAAAAATCAATTTTCAGGCACTAGTCCATTCACTTCGGCCCAAAACTCATGTCATTGTGGGATAGAACCAGGCGTTTATCTAGAGCTTTGGAACTACGACGCTTCATAGGTGTCTCCCCTAACACATTCCAAATCCCTCGAACATCGAATTGGTGAACTCCCGAACAGACGCTTCTCCGGAACTTTGGGACTCCGACAATCTAGAACTTGGGGCTTAAGAGGTTTCTCCCCCGACACATTCCAAAACCCCTGAATGTCGAATTGGTGACCTCCCGAACTGGCGCTTCTCTGGAGCTTAGGGACTTTGATGCTTCGTAACTTCAGGCTTTAGAAGATTTGTCGACAAAACACAAAATTCCCCCCGAACGCCGAAGTGGTGAACCCCCGAACGAGAACTTCTTCGGAGCTTCATTACTCCAGCACTCTAGAGATTTGGGCTTCAAAATATTTCTCAACACAACACCATAATTCACCTGAACGTTGAATTGGCGAACTACTCCAACGCTCTCTGGCTCTAGAGCTTCAGGCTTCAGAGGATATTACAACATAACTCTCCACTTCCTCCCAACGTCAAAGTGACAAACCCTCAAAGGGTTCAAGAATCAATGGTACATGCTCCCTGATGAGATCTACGGTCAATAGGAGCTCTGGGACTGCGGGCTTCAGGAGTTCCTGTGACTCCAACGCACAATACCTTCAAAAGTTGAATTTGAGATCGATGGCTCTCACTCCTCCTGTAGCTAACGACTGGGATCCCCTCCGGAACTCCGGGCTTTGGGAGTTCTAAAACTCCAATGCACGCTACCTCCCTAATTTTTGAATGTCAGACTCCCAAAGAGTGAATATCCACGGTTATCATGTCCCTGACAATGGATAGCCTGGATTGACTCTGGGCTTCGAGACTTTTTCACGCCAGCACACCTTTTATCCCCAGTCCTTTGGATTGTTGAACTTTCGAAGGTTTGAAAATCTACTGACATGTGTCTCTGACGACCAACAGTCGAGATTTACTCCGGGGTTCGAGACTTCGGGAGATTTTCCTCCTTCCAATATAATAACTCATTTCTCCTGAAGTGTCGAACCTATGAACTGTCGTTAAATCTACAGCTCACACTCGCCTGCACGCAGATCCGATGACTAGGATCCGATCTTCTCCACAACGCTTCTCCTCATGGTATGGGATTTATCCGATGACCCAGATCTGTCCTTCGCCAATCCAACGATTGGCACTTCTCCTTGTAATCTACAATGTATATTCACTACAAGACTTTGGAGCTTCAGGGATTTTGCTTCTTTCACGACAAATGACTTAAAACAATCAAAGCAGCAAAGTATGAAGGACTTAGGGCTTTAACATCCACGATTCTTACCTTGATCAGATGGTTGTGTGGGGTCTTGACTTCTCTCGAATAGATCCAACGATAGGGATCTTATCTCCTCTGTCGTGTTCTCTTTTCTCGTTTGGGTTTGATCCAAAGGCCCAGATTTAATCTCACAGCCACAAATCAACGGTTGTGTTGGTTTCTCGAACTACTACACTTCCTAAGCTTTTGAACACCTTCAACGTGTTCTCTCAGTGCCTTCCTCGCACCCAAGGATGCACTGTAACTTCAAAACTCTATGAAATTTTGCTTCAATTTCAACTTACTCGGCCCATCCAGACTGAGTGTTGAAAACTGGAGCTCTGATACCATATTGTAGCATCCCCAATCACCCCACTACTGGACTATGCCATGTGAAATAAAATTTGAATTGTATACAATATTTAAAACATACAGAAACTATGAAAATACACAGTTTTATATACAATAATAATGGAAATACACATCCAACATACACGGGAAGAAAACCCATAAGAACAAATGCATGAATAAAGTGAAACATGTAATTTAACACACAATTGACACTTATCTTTGATAGAAAAACCAACAACTGCGTGGAGACCTTCCACAATCCTCCCAGCCTTAGACCACGCTGCTTAGCAGTATCATCAATGGGTCGCCCCCGAGCTGGGATGAAACTCCACTGGGGTAAAGGAATTTTTAACCAGGCCGATGTAGCTCAGACAACTGGAAGAACTCTCTCATAGGTGCCAACTCAATCTGACAGCCTATAGTCTGTCATTCCCCACATGCCTGCCCCGCCCCAGGAAATGTGCCCCTTCTTTGCTCAGCAGTCCTTCGACTGCCCCATTTCCTTTTCGGGGCTTTAGCAACATGCCAGACAGGAAGTCTCAGAGCCCTGTAGCTGCAGTTTGGCACCTTTGGGAAAGCAATTCCCAACAAGTCTCTCACCCAGAGAGAATTGTTCACGGTCCTGACAACCCATCTCTTCAGTATCCCATGGGCCTGACAACCTGCTTCTTCAGTCCAACTCTTCAGTTAACCAAGTACAAGAACATGTACATGTATAGTACTGGCTTGGGTAAGGTATAGGTGCATTGTTCATGATAAAGAGGTACAGTGGACAACTGAAATCCGAGAGCCCAAAAAAAATGGAGAAATGATGGAATGAATGGAAAATCCACTGAGTCCAAGCTCTTCTCTGCATTTTCCCAACTTGACACTTGTTAGGTTGAGAGCTACTTTGGCTCACTTGTCCCCATCCTTTGGAACTTAGGATAAAACTAATTATCCATATTTTATACTTTAAGGAATATTAATATAATATTCCTTTTTAGCTTAAGCCCCCTAGCTTACCCCTTATCCTTAACATTTATCCCCCTTTTTCCTAACTAGTGGAGTTTAGTCCCCCTTACTCTTTTTACATTGTTGGTCTACACACAACGATGTATTTTTCATTGATATTTTCATCTAAATACATTTACATTTATATCACGGATATACTTGTTCTTTCTGCATCCCGACTAACCAGCCTAAGTACAATTGTATTTACATTTACAGTTGGGGTTCGACCTAGGGGTATTACATAGGGCGAAAATTCCAATTACCTCTTTACACCAAGAGAACTTCACAACACTCACAAACTTGGTCAAAGAGTCTATTATGTTTTCCAATGTGTTTATTTTCTCCAACAACACCTTGTTGCTTTCCACCATGTCTCTCACAAAATGGTATTTTACATCAATGTGCTTAGTCTTAGAATGATAATTTGGGTTCTTTTCCAGGAATATTGTGCTTTTACTGTCGCAACTTATCTTCATAGCTCTTTGCTCAAACCCAATTCCTGAATATAGCCTTTCAGCCATACTACTTCTTTGCTTCCATGAGTGGTTTCCATGTATTCAACTTTTATTGTTGATAGGGCTACAACTGCATGTCGCTTACTCATCTAGTTAATTGCTCCACCGAACATTTTGAACACATATCCACTGGTCAACCTCCGTCGATCCAAATCTCCAGTCCAAACGGCATCGACAAAGCCATGTACATTTAATTCACTGTCACCTCCAAGTTTTCCTTGGTAGCATATATCATAATCTTTTGTGCTACACAAATACCTGAATACTCTCTTGACAGTCATCTGATTCTCCTTCCCAAGTGTCGACATGTATCTACTCTACATTCCCACTGCATGGGCAATGTCTGGTCGAGTGTAGACCATCGCATACATTAGACTTCCAACAACACTTGCATAGGGAACTCGTGCCATGTCCTCTATTTCTTCCTGTGCCCTTGGCCATTGTTCAATAGTTAGCCTTGCACCCATAGAAATTGTCACCTTCACAAGTTTGCAATCCTACATGTTGAAATGTTTCAAAATTGTTTCAATATACTTCATATGGTTCAACCAGAGCTTTCTAGCAGCTCGATCTCTCTTAATTTCCATTCCTAGAATGAAGTTCGTTGCACCAAGATCCTTCATGTCAAACTTGGAGGATAGTTGCTTCTTCACCTCCTTTATTGCGTTCATGTTGTTTCTAATCAACAACACGACGTTGACATACAATGCTACAAATATGAAACGCCCACCTTCGTCTTTGGAATATATGCAGTGACCAACTTTTCTTCTCACAAACCCAAACTAAGGATGTATGTGTCGAACTTTTGGTACCACTGTTATTTGATTAATCGGTAAGTGCAGACACAAACAAATCTCCCTAGATCCCACTGGAAACTAGAACAAAACAGAACATAATGCACACTTCGCCTCAAACTTCATCATCATATAAACTAGTTTAATGAGTTACAAGAGACGTACCTTTTAAACAACGCTTGTCCTTGCTAGTGTCATTTTTGTAGGTCCTTCCTTGGGTTTGCAGAATAACAAGCTTGTCCAAGAGTCACAAACCAACAAATAAGAGGAACAAATATCTATATATTATAATGAAGTCTATGTATATGATCAAGGAATTATACAATAGAAGACGAGATGCTTATATAGGGAAGAAATGCATTACTGTATTAAGTGAATAGAAAGTGGAGTATACAACCCATGCCTTGATATTGCAAGGTCCCCTTTCGATGGCTCTTTGCTTCACCACACACACCCTTGCTCCAAATGCCTTGAATGAAGAAGATCCACAATCTAACTCAAAGAACTAAAGCAAAGCTCTCAAGCATGACCTGAAGCAGAACTCTCCATACAAATCTTAGCCTTTTCCATTAGATATCCCTCTTCATATAGTGTGAAAGAGAGATGGATGAGGAAATTAGGATGATCCCACCAAATCAGAGAAGCGAGTAAGATCCAAACCGATCAGAGGCCACCTCATCTCCTAGAAGATCCCCTTCTAGAACATTCGTGAAATTTGACTTTTCCCAAGCTTTAAGCATCGTCGCACCCTACATACTTAACAACATGCGATGACGTCGCAGTCCAGGTATAGTGCAGGAAGCAACGATCAGGCATCGTCGCACCCTATGTATTTAGCAGGGTGCGACGACCTTCCTTCATATGGTTTTTGGCAGAGGAGAGTAAATCACTTTTCCCATGGAGAAAGCCTCTTTAATATTTTTTAGGGAACATGCACACATGTTGCCAGGTGATCACTAAGGTGACCAAAATAATGTGTAACAACCACATCCTTGGTGATTGCTTTAGACCATAAATGGATATTTTTAGTTTGCACACCAAATCTTTCTTGCCCTTTACTACAAATCCTTCAGGTTGTTTCATGTAGATTTCTTCTTTGAGATCCCCATATAGGAACGTTGTCTTCGCATCCATATGTTCTATTTCTATATCAAATGTTGCAGCCAGAGACATTTTTAGTCTAATGGAAGTTAATTTTTAAATACGGGAAAAAATCTCACCGAAGTTGACTCCTCCGATTTGGGAATATCCTTAAGCTACCAATCGAGCTTTGAATTTATCGACTAGACCTATTGCGTTCATCTTTTTCTGGAATACCCATTTGCTACCGATAATTTTTCTTCCAATGGGTAATTTAACTAAAGCCCATGTCTCATTTTTGTGCAAGGATTCAATCTCTTTGACCATGGCGTCCTTCTAGAGTTTTCCCTTTGTTGAGTAGACTGCCTCCCTGACCGACTTAGGTTGATCGTCGATGGCAGTTAACACAAATGCAGAACAAAAGTTGGGTGGACTATACCTTTTGACTGGTTTTCTTACTCGTTCTGACCTCCTTACAACCAGGGTCGATTGTTCCACCTCTTCTTTCGATTCAGTCGACTCATCTAAACCATCTTCTTCGTTCCTCAGTTCAAACCGTACCTTCTTTGGATTATTCTCGATCTGAATGATTTCTTCAGGCTCATACTTACTTCCGACTTCTATGAAGACCACATCTCATTTGTACATTTTTTTTCTTGATGCAGGATCCCATACTTATATCCTTTCATTCCTTCTTTGTATCCAATGAAAATACACTTAACTTCCTTCGTGTCCAACTTGCTCCTCTTTTCCTTGGGAACGTGCACAAATGCATCACAACTAAATTATTTCAGTTGTGAAACCGAAGGATTTTTACCTAACCATATGTCATGTGGAGTCATGTCGACTAGCACCAATGAAAGAGACATATTCACCAAATATTTTGCAATGTCGACTACCTCCACCCAGAATTCTTCTGCGAGCCCAGCAACACTGAGCACGCTCCTTGCCTTTTCCATCAATGTTTTGTTCATTCTCTCGGCAACTCCATTTTTTTGTGGGGTATTTAGTGTGGTATTTTAGCATGCTATGCACACTACTTATAGAACTGATCAAATTCTTTTCCACAAAATTCACCACCATTGTCAGTTCTCAACACCTTAATCTTTTATCTGCCTGGTTTTCTACAAGAGATTTAAACTCTTTGAATTTATAAAAAACCTTTGATTTCTTCCTCGGGAAATATATCCATGTCTTCCTAGAAAAATCATTTATGAAGGAGACATAATACAGGGGTCCACCAAGTGAAGGCCCAGAAACAGAGCCAAACACATCACTATGAATCGACTCTAGAATCTCATTTTTCGTTGTTGCTCTAGATGGGAACCTCACCTAACTTTGTTTTCCATATATACAATGTTCACAAAATTTGACTTCTAAATTACATGTAGGAAAGTATACCTTTGTTATGCAGAGCTCAAAGTCCTTTTTCTCGTATGTGTCCCATCCTCTTGTAACATAGCATGGTCAGGTCGACTTTATGATGACTTCTCAAGTTGGTTTGAATTGACTCATCCCGAGTCAAGTCAAGTCGAGTCGACTTCAGGAACAACAATGTTGTTGCATCTAGTTGAGCCAGCACTCCCTAGTAGCTTATATAGGGTTCCAATATGAACTCCTTTCATTGATACCATCGCACCTCTGACCATCTTGCATGAATCCTTATGAAATAGAGTGTGTATCCCTGCATCACTCTTCTTGCGAACAATTATCGGGTTTATTTCCAAACCTGGAATGTTTAGCACACCTGGAATGGTTCTACTCCTCTCATCTTGCAGTATCAGTTGAACTCTTCCTCGTTCGACAATTTTGGTTGTCAAGTCGTCCACCAAGAACATGTATGTTCCTTCATATTTTTCATATTCGTAGAACCATTCTCTATGTGGTGTCATATGATAGGATGCTCCTAAGTCAGTCAACCAAACATCTTGATTCAACTGTCTACTGGTTAACACCACGTACACATCGCCTCCCTTATTGGGAGTGATCTTTCTCTCAATTGACTGCTACTTGTTGGACCCTATACTGACTTCAATTGCCTTCAACTTGCAATCCCTTTTGTAATGCTCAGCTTTATCACATTTCCAGCATCTTCTTATCGACTGAACTAGGGATTTAGATCTACCCTTTGACTTAGACTTTCTACCAAAGAATTTGCTTTTAGCTCTGTCAACCGGTCGACCTCTCACCACCAAAACATCTTTGGTCGATCCTTCCATGTTCTTTCTTCTCATTTATTTTGATATTAGAGATGCAACCACATCTTCTAGCTCTAATGTGGTTGTATTTCTCTGTATAGCCACGACTAAACTATCCCAAGTGTCTGGCAATGAACATAATAGGCTAATACATTTCTCCTCCTCGGTGATTTTAATATCCACAGAAGATAACTAGCTTATAATGGTATTAAACGCATTTAAATGCTCAGTCACTGCCCTCACTCGTGATCGAAAGATATAGTTTCTTTATAACAAACAACTTATTTAACATGGATTTCAACTGGTACAAGCTCCCCAACTTGTCCCATGGTTTCTTGGTTGAATCCTCACCTGAGACATTCAACAGTACCAAATCTGCAAGACAAAGTCAAATCATACTCCATACTCTTCTCTCGAGTCTCTCCCATTATTTCGTTGACATACTTTTTGGCATGGTACTTGGATAGATTGTTGTCCATTGTTCTTTATCTATAAGGAGATCTTCAATTTTAAGCTTCCAAAGCTCAAAATTCTAGCAATTGAATTTTTCGATCTCTATTCTCGAGCTGCTTTCCATTCTTTAACACAACATTTAAATATTTATGACTTACGACTCTTACTAAGCCTATGGTTTAGCTCAGATCCAAGGTTGTTAAACCAAGCTCTAATACCACATGTTGGGAAATGAGGAACACTTCCACACTAAACCTAGCAAAAGAGAGCAATAAATATCTAATCAAGAAAGTAAATTGCAAAGCAAACATAAAATACACAGAGATTTTACCCTGGAAACCCAAACTGGGAAAACCAAAGTTCCTTGAGCATTATGATCTCTTGTTGTCTTATTCATTCAGAATAAAAGGTTACATGCCTAACCTTGGTCCACACCTAAGACATAATCGACATCATGTAGACCAACTCTTTCTTTCCCTTTACTACAAATCCTTCTGGCTGCTTCATGTAGATTTCTTCTTTCAGATCCCCATGTAGGAATGTTGTCTTCACATCCATCTGTTCCACTTCAAGATCAGAAGCAGCGACAATAGATAAAATAAATCTAATAGAATTTAACTTAGCAACAGGAGAAAAAATCTCACCAAAGTCAATTCCCTCTACCTGGGAATAACCTTTTGCTATTAACCGAGCTTTGTATTTCTCCACTTTTCCTTCGGCATTAAACTTCTTCTTAAACAACCATTTGCTACCAACAGATTTTCTTCCAACTGGCAACTCAAATATATCCCATGCCTCATTCTTATCCAAGGCATCCATTTCTTCAACCATGGCCTTCTTCCAGAGTTTACTATCCTCTGAATTCACTGCTT
>SNQJ01S0228480.1:14447-28059 GCA_010110895.2 Picea sitchensis | reverse complement strand
TGAACCAATATAATGATGCCATGTGGCGGCCCATGATTGGGCCACGTGGTATCCAACCACAAACCAAAAACTGCCACGTGTCGAAACATGATTCGCCCAACTTTCAGCCAATCAAAAACTACCACATAACCTCTGTCATGTCATCGTACGGACTCTACCACGTCATCCTGTACGGACTGTATGAACTGCACAGTCAGCGTCCCTTTTTTTTGCCTATTTGACGATTCAAACAGATCGCAATATATCTCACTCCCAACGTCTGTTTGAACCCAAACGAGTTGCGTTGGGTTCGAAACGAAGAGGCCTACGCTCTCGTTCGATTTGAAGCAATTCTAAGAACTTTGAATTTTTGAGCAAAATTTGATCCCCTGATCAAATCTACATGAAGAAGCCAGAAGGATTTGTTGTGAAGGGAAAGAAGGAGCTAGTATGCAAGTTGAAAACGTCCTTATATGGATTAAATCAATCACCAAGGATGTGATATAAAAAATGTGATACTTATATGTTGGGACTTGGATTCACAAGGAGCAAACAGATCATTGTGTGTATTTCAAATTAGTTGGTGATCATCTTATTTATTTGGTCTTTTGTGTGGATGATATGTTGTTGATAGGAAACAACAAGGATATTATCCAGTATGTGAAAACTGATTTGTCCTCTAAATTTGAAATGAATGATCTTGGTGATGAAAATTTCATTTTGGGAATGGAAATTAAAAGAGATCGGGAAAATAGGAAAATTTGGTTAAATCAAAGGAAATATGTCAAGACAATATTGTAGAGGTTTAATATGCAGGAATGTAAACCGATCGAGGTTCCTATTCATGTAGGTGTAAATTTATATGTGGATTAGTGTTCCAAGACATAGGAAGACGAAGAGGACATGTCGCAGGTTCCATATATAAGTGTAGTTGGAATTTTGATGTATGTAGTGGTGTTTTCCCTCGACCAAGTTTTGTGCAAACCTTGGTCAGGTTTTACCACTTTTTGGACTTCGACAGGCTGGTCGAAGATGGAGCACCCAGGTGGAGTTGAGATCGCGGATCTCTCTTGTTGTGAGGGCTATGTGGACCCAGCAAGGGGTTCCTTAGGGTTTTTGTAATGGGTTATGGGATGTCGGCCCATGGGTTTACCCATGATTAGGCCTTATTGTAAAAGTATAAATAAGTAAGAATGTAATGTAGAAAAAGGGGGAGAGAGGACTGAGATCGAAGTCTAAGTGGCTAAGTGCAAGTAGTTTTGAGTTTCTTTGTACAACAAAATGTGTATGTAAGGCTTTATGCTCAATAAAGGAGTTGGCTCTGTGCCTTGACCTAATTTTGGGAAGGAGGATTTGGTGCTCAATGAAAATATCTCCTATCCTCTGCGAAGCTTGGCTATGTGGCTTAGTGCACAGGAGCGGATAAATGTAATAGATTGACGAATAATAAAGAAGATGAAGCAATTGCTGGACGTAGCCCCACACTGGAGTGAACCATGTATATCTTGTGTCTCTGATTTGATTTGTCCTTTGTTGGCTATGTTATGAATCTGCTTAGTGCCTTAAGTGGTATGCATGATAGATATGTTGTTACTTAGTGCTTTACTTGTGAGTGAATTCTAGATCTAACTTAATTCTATGTGCAAAGTGGTAGAAGTTCTTAATCTTTGCAGTTACTACGTCGATCTATCTTAAGGTTTGTTATGTGATGTTAATGAAGCTAATGAACTAATGTATATCATCTTCTAAGTGTTATTAAAGTCCTTTATAGAGTTTTTTTATCACATATCTGTGTCCCAGCTTGGTTACAGATGCATGAGTCCTCTAACCCCCCCTGCCTCTACCTCGGGTGAGACTTCACCTACTTCACAGGTGTTTCCGAAAGGGTCGGTAGTTAGGGTTTTGTTGGTGCATTGTTGAAACGTTGAACCCTCAGTCTACCCCTATGCCAACAAATGGTTCTATTTCTGGGAACTGAAGTAAAGAAAAGAGAAGCTATGTGCATAGATCTACTGCTGTAATGCACAGTATTCTACTTGACCTGCAAAGCTTTGTGTTAAGAAAGAAACCTGATCTGAAGAAAAGAGATAAAGATTTGTGCTTTGATAAGAGTAAGATAAGTGAATTTTTTTTTTTCGTAAGCATGAATTTAAGTATGTTTAATAGATTATATCCTATTCTAAAGGCTAGGGGGTAGTTGGAAGAAGGAGTTGATCGAAGTAGAGATAATAGAAATGAAGAAAGATATTTTATTCCTATGTATAGAAAGAATATTTGGAATAAAATGTGGATGCAGGAACCTAGAAAGATTTTTTGCAGATTTCATGTCCAGCACTGTGATCATAGTGCGCAGTATAGAAGAGGTTGGGGAACATATAAGAGAAAAAGAGGATTGACACTATGTTATAACTGCATAAGACCGAGACATCTTGCTAAGGAATTCTCTGGTACGGGTCCTATTTGTATTTGTTGTAAAATTGTTGGCCATGAAGTTGAGGATTGTCCAAGAATGATTGCTAAAGTTGAACAAATGAACATGAGACAAAAAAAATAAAGTCAAGAGACTAAGGGCATGTTAGGAAACCATAAAGAGAACAAATCAGAGGAAGTTCAGACTACATTAGTGCAATTGAAAAAATGATGGATATTCATAAAGATGTCAATTTACCATAGATCTTGAAAGTAAAACAGTGCATAAGTACAAGAATAGAAGACTTCGACATAAAATGTATCATGGATGAAGAAACACAAGTGAATATTATGACAGCAGATACTTGGGAAATTTTGGGAAATCCTACTGTGGTACCTTCATTGGGAAGGAGAGGCTTATTTAAGGGAAAGATGATAACCTTATGTGGAAGAGTTACTAATGTACCTATTATTATCCATGGAAAATCGACTGAAGAGGAATTTGAATTAATTAAGTTTGTTGAGAACAACACCCCTTTCCCACTTTTGTTAAGAAAGACTTGGATTGAGAATGATCAAATCAGAAGGAAAGCAGAGGAAGAAGCTACAAAAAAGAAAAAGAAAGAACTAAGGGATTTCATAGCTAGAAAAACAGACTGACTAATAGAAGAATGGGAAGATAAGTCGAAGTAACAGAACTAGTTGTCGAGGTTGAAAGAACACAAGAAGGTTTGAAGGACCTATCTATGCAAGAAAGCAGAATACCCACCTTAGAATTAATAAGAGAAGGGATATTAAATTCGTACCCATTAAGAGCACATCAACAATGTAAAGTCACTATGCTAGGATAAGATAAGAATAAGAATAGAAAGAGGAATCCATAAGCAGTTAGAGAGAATCAGATCGCAGGAGAGAAGGAAAGTAAGCTCAGTAAGATGAAAGCCAAGTTGGAAAAGCTACAAGAAGTTACAGAGAACAAATGGAAGACTTCGTAGGAGGTAGGTTTTTAGGATTTGAACCTTCCCGGTACAACAGGACCGCACAGAATGGGACTTCTTCCTGGCGAAGTTATATGACCGTTGAAGGAACGCCGACCGTTAGAACGACGCCCCTGAATAGCTAGGAAATGCATTTATGAGCGAATGTACCGCGTTTGGGATGTTGAGACCATGCCATAACAGAAATATTCACATTGATGGAAGAATGCATGCCCATTAGAAGAATCTGTTATGATGCTCTCTTATTTAACCCGTCAATCGTTGCATCGGGACCACTTTTTTCCACCCGTGATTATCTGAGACAAGAAGAGAATTGATTGTGTATTGAGTTGTGTTATATAAAGCTATACCTTGACATTTGTTTGTTTACCCAACCTGTCTGTTCGCCTACCTGGACTGTCTGTTTAAAAGTATGAATGGCGGGCGAACCTGGTGCATTAGAGAAGTCTGTCAAGGAGATCCTCATGAAGATAATGGCCGACAAAATATTTTTTGAAGGAGTAAAGGCATCTTGGATCAAGGGACTGCAGGCTTCCCCTTTGACTGGACGATGTTCTGGTCGTGTCAGCCACGCGATTGAGCAACGAAGTAAGCATCACGGCAATCTGGCTAATATGAAGCAGATCCCGTTGATCTTGCCAAATTATATCTCGCCTTTGGCTGGCGTGGTTAACTGCGACAACACCCCATAGGAATTCGAGTACACTCTAATCACCGCATACATATCGAAAGGAATACCCGTAGTTCAAAGTCAGTTGGGACATATCCAACTACTAAAGAATAACGACTTCAACCTTGGAGACAGAAAGAATTACACTATGCTCGCACCCCACTGATATTTGACAAACAAAACTGGGCAGAAGCCTCTCCTGGTCTCCCACCCATGGATTAAGGAGCTGGTGTAGTCCACTATACTAAATGTGATGAAGATTCCCCATTTTGGTCATCACTAGGAGGTTAACGCTTGTGTTAAAATCCTCTTGTCGTGCTACAATGGCGGATACTTGTGGTTTGACCAGGATCTTACTGTGGATATGGCATTGATCCACTTGTTTACAGGACTAAGCATGCATGGACCCATACCTCAATAGTTTTACCTAGGGAAGGCCTCAGAACGCTCCCTGGCATAGTGCATCAAGGAGGCTTATGGAGAAGTTGAAAAGGGAAAGTGAGGCTACAAGGTGGCCTCTATCCAGTATGGTGCAGTGCACCTCTCTTGCCAACTCATAAGTGGCAAGATTGTCAGAAAGAACTGCCCCACATAGGTCACCAGGTTCATGCTAGACCTCACAGGAAAATGTGTGGAGGGAATGCAGATGAATTCGGCGAGCTAACTCATCATTGAACTCGAGAAAGACTATCACGAAGCTCAGGACCAAGGATATGAATTCCAGTTCAACTGGTTGATCATGTTGATTCCATTTGTTTCTTGGAAAATGCCTGAAGGAGCCACATTCTCGGAGATCGAACCATCAGAGTCCTTGGCCGCTAGGTTCTCCACCTTATGGTACACCAATGACATGTCAAAGAAATGGAAGTCCAACATTGTATTCCATGGATATTATCAACAACTGAAGGTTTCCATCAAGTCATTCCTGCACATGAAACCACGCACCCTACACCATTACAGACCAATAACCAAGTTCAGCACAGATCCACATTTTATCTATATCATTGTGCATAGAGATGAGATAAAGGAAGAGTTACAATCATATTACAAGCTGACATATGAAGACATGGAGAAGATTATGAAGGCGTGGCAAAGGAATTCAGAAACCTGTCGCTGATGCAAAACTCTCCAAAACTGACATTATAGGAAGCCCCTTGGTCACCCGATTCGAGCATGTTGGACAGTCTAGTGGGAATAAGAAAAATAAGAAGAAGGAGGAAGTCCAGAATATAGATACTGATCATGAGGAAAATTCCTCTGAAGAAAATGGATCTGGCTCACTAGGAGAAGGAGACAAAGAAAATGGACAAGGAGGAGGGGACGAAGGAAAAAATCAAGAAGAAGGCGAAGCTACACCGCTGAAAGATCCCCCTATTGAAATAGTAACACCGTATAAGAGGAATCTTTCTCCATAGAAACCTTCGGCATCATCTTGGTCCGTGGAGTGATGGGGAATTCTTTCAAAGATATCTTGTAGAGATATGTAGAAAAGCAAGAGGATCTCTATGGAAGGGTCGAAAAGGAACTGAAGTAACTACAACAATCGATCCATGTAGTACCTATTGCCTCTTCCTCATCAAAAACTGCAGAATTGGGGGATGAACCAACCCAATTGAGAAGACTTATAGATATGACTGAGGCTCGACTTCAGAAAATCCAGGAAGAAAAGGAGAATGCCACAAAATCCCTGAAGCAAGAGAAGGATGAAGCCTTAGAACAATTACGCATAGAATGGTACTATGTAACCGCCTATTAAAATCAAAAAGAATAGTTTCACGTGATGATTCAGGAGGACAAAGTGAATCTACAGAGAGAAAAGGACCAGTTTCTCACAAAGCAGACTACGGTCAAAGAAGCAGTGAATAAATCACTTTGCTATGTGCCAGGCCTAGCATAGGAGGAAAAAGATTCGGTTTAGATTCAAGTGGCGAAGCTCGCTGATACCATCCAACAGCTTCAAACAAGGATAACGGAGTTGGAGATCCAGGCAGTATCGAGAAATCAGAAGGAGGTGCACGATCAGAGGGAAGAGGCTGCTAAGAATGCAGTAGTAAGGATAAGATCCCTCACCTCATAATGCAAACAATTGAGTGATATAAGTGCTCAGACTTATGAACACCTCGCAGAATATCCAGAGATAAGGAAGCTGGAAGCACAATTATAGGAGGCGCAGCAGCAGGCCTCCTTTGTGTAGGCACAGATGAAGCTACTAAACGCAGTTGAAATAATGAAGAGGTCCCAGGAGAAGTGTGTGGTACAACAACAAATTACTGCCATCCAGGGCACGGTAATGGAAGTCACATAGAAACTACAACCTGTGCAGGATGAATACTGGAAGGTGTTTGAAGAAATTGAAGGAAAAGGCTCRCAATTTGACCAAGTGGATGCTACAACAAAAMAACTCCTAGAAGGGCCTGTTGCAGAGAAATTGATCCAAGAGCTCATTGAGCARGAGGCTCAAGTGAAGTAGTAAGTCGAGGCAACTCGAGTTAATATCGAGGCCTTCGAAGTGGCATTGACCAAACCTGAGTGACTTGGGACGAGTCACAAGTGAGTGTTGGGGTCTTGTTGGCCCTYGACCAAGTTTTGAGGAAACCTTGGTCAGGTTTGACCAATTTTTGGACTTCGACAAGCTGGTCAAAGATGGAGCACCCAGGCAAAGCTAAGATCGTGGATCTCACTTGTTTTGCAGGCTATGTGGACCCAAAAAGGGGTCCCTTAGGGTTTTTTTAATGGGTTATGGGATGTTGGCCCATGGGTTTACCCATGATTAGGCCTTATTGTAAAAGTATAAATAATTAAGAATGTAATGTAGAAAAAGGGGGAGAGAGGACTGAGAGAGAAGTCTAAGTGGCTAAGTCAAAGTAGTTATGAGTTTCTTTGTGCAACATAATGTGTAAGTAAGGCTTTGTGCTTGATAAAGGAGTTGGCTCTGTGCCTTGACCTAATTTTGGGAAGGAGGATATGGTTCTCAATGCACATATCTCCTTTCCTCTATGAAGGTTGGCTCTATGGCTTAGTGCATAGGAGCGGTGAATGTAAGAGATTGAAGAATAATAAAGAAGACAAATCATTTGGTGGATGTAGCCCCACACTGGGGTGAACCACATATATCTTGTGTCTCTGATTTGCTTTGTATTTTGTTGGTTGTGTTATGAATCTGCTGAGTGCCTTAAGTGTTATGTATGATAGATATATCTGTTGTTTCTTAGTGCTTTACTTGTGAATGAATGCTAGATCTAACTTAAATCTATGTGCAAAGTGGTAGAAGTGCTTAATCTTTATGGTTACTGCGTCAATCTATCTTAGGGTTTATTATGCGATGTTAATGAACCTAATGAACTAATGTATATTATCTTCTAAGTTTTATTAAAGTCCTTTGCGAAGTTTTTATATCACAAATCTGTGTCCCAACTTGCTTGAAGACGCTTGATTCATGTAATCCCTTCTGCCTCTACCTCGGGTGAGACTTCACATGCTTCGCAGGTGTTTCCGAAAGGGTTGGTAGTTAAGGTTTTGTTGGTGTGTTGTTGAAGCGTTGAACCCTAGGTCTGGCCCTATGCCAACAAGTGGTATGTACTAGACTGGAAATTACACATGCAGTTGGAGTTTTGAGTAGTTATATGTCAAAACCATGGAAGGAGCATTGGACAATAGTAAATAGGGTTTTTCAAGTATTTGAGTGGCACTACCAGTTATGGATTGTGTCACCAAGTAAGATCAGGATTGGACATATTGTTTGACATACATGGCTTTGTGGGTGCATATTGGGATGGATATCTGGATCATATAATATCTATAGGAGGGTATGTTTTTAACCTATTTGGATCAACAATCGGTTGAATGAGAAAAAAGCAGGTTGTATTGGCACTCTCAACTACAAAAGTTGAATACATGGCAGCCACTCATGCAAGAAAGGAAGCAGTATGGTTATAGAGATTGTGTTCAAATATTGGGTTGGTACAACAAGTTGTAAGGATAGATTGTGACAGTCAGAGTGCAATATTCCTAGTGAAGAACGTGTCTTATCATTCAAAGACATAGCATATTGATGGTCAATATCACTTTGTGAGAGACATGGTTGAAGACAAGAAGGTGTTGCTAGTGAAGGTGGACAGTTTGGAGAATGTTATATATTCATTAACAAAATATGTGAGAACTAGGAAGTTCTCTTGGTGTAGAGGATCTATGGGCATTGTTTCCCTATATTTTTTACTATGTAATCATGTAACCCCCTATATGCAAAGAAAACAACAAGTGGGAGAATGTTGGGTATGCGTTATATTCTTTGCAAAATTGATCCCATGTTTTATACACTGATATGGAAGAAAAGGGGGTCTTGGGGGTGCTTAGCACCCCCCAGCAAGGAGGATTGTGGGGGTTTGGAAGTGGGAGCCTCCGAGAAAAAACAATTGGTCCATTTTTAGTTGTTTTTTGTGTATGTTTTTGGCATTTTTTCGAAACGTGGTTTTTGTTGATGGTTTTCTAATTCCGGTTAAGGAATTATGGTTATTGAATAATATGGGTCAAATGGATTAGTGGATTGGATTTCATGGGATCCTATATGTATATTGTATTGTAACTAATGAATATAAGGAATATAAGTGTTAGTATTGTATTTTTTCTTGCAATTAAATGAAATATGATTGAATTTATAAGGTCAAGATCAGACAAGTCAACAGTAAAATTTTGAGCTTCAATAGCCTCTACGCAATACAAATTCAAATTTTCCTAAGGCACAATTAAGAAGCAACAAGAAAATGTAGGCCCTTGTGCGCATAAGAAAAAAATCAATCCCTATGGGCTTGTCGCAGTCCAAAAGGGGATTTTCGCAATCCAAAAGGGGCTTGTCACAATCCAAAGGGACTTCCCATAATACCGCGGTCTAAAATTGCAAATGTAACATTTTTCTAGACCCTGAAAGATAAAAGGCTATGATTGCATTGCGCGTCTGACCTTCTAGATCAATGGTCATCAAAGTTGCCCATTGGGGTCATCTCAAAACCCATTTCCTTGACCACTCTGATGAGACACCTCCTATCAATGACCCAGATTTAAGTAAGCACACCCCTAATCAATGGTCAAGATCTAATATCATATCTCGCAGTATCCTGACAAGATGCCACATCAGCTTGCTAACATAGCATTGTTAGACATAACTAAAGGCTTCCATGTGTACATGTGGAACTCACTACAGGCATATGTAAAAATATAAAATACAAGTTACCCGTGTCCTACTCCCCTACCATTTCAGTGCCATTGTGGGCGAAGAAAAATTTTCCATGTGTTTGGGTTTGCGTCAACATAACGATTCTTTCCTTAGTCAATTTTTTTCTTTTGACCATGTCAGATTGGAGGCTCACAATTGTCCTTAGATTTTAAATCGAGGGTCGTCGTAGTTATCTTTCTGAAATCTCGTTTGAGTCTGTATCCTTAAGCACTCTAAATAGGCACCTACAATGGACGGTCCATATATAATTTCAGACTTCTTTTAAGGGAAACCAATCAATGGTCCCTATTATCCCCATTTTGTGGGATAACTAAGGAGATTATGTCTTGAGGCCCTCATGTTGCATACATGGAGTGTCAAGATACCACATGACTAGCAGTGTCCAATTTCACATACGAAATCTTGCTCTATCACCATAGTTTGATCCATCAATAGCACATCCACCACACCAGCTAGATTTTGGAAGGCACATGGGTCTTTCTCCATGCAGTACAAGTCAGGTATTGTGGTAGGTAATCACCCTAATATTTGAGGCATTTAAGCATGTTGTATTAAAGTTTATTTTTATTATAGAATTCCTTCTTGGAAATTATTCTTTTGACCCTATTTCACCTTGGTGAGTTTCATTGATTTCCTAGTAAGTGGCCAAATTTTTGGGAAGGGGTATAACTGGGGGTCCCTTGATGGGTCATCATACCATTCCCAACCATACTTATCACTTTCTTCTCATCACATTCCCATCACAATTCCATCTTCTAGGCCCTTTTTCTTTTTCTTTAGGCTTTTTCATGGGAAGAAGGGGGTGAAGGCCCAGAGGGATGATGGCTAGTAAAATACAAGAGCCTAAAATATAAGCCTTCCATATGCTCTCCCAAAGAGGTCTTGAGGGCAATGAAAATCTTCTCCTAAATAATCAAAGACCTGCAAAAGAAAAATAACATAATATACATGTCCCCACTTGTTGAGGTGTGTACACTCATGCGATGTCCCTTTCTTTCCTTGCATATGCAACTATGTGTACCTATAGCTTCAAGGGGGCCTGGTGGTGTTCCCCCCCAAGCTAATTGATTTCACTCTAGGGAGTACCCAAGGTTTTGGTCTATTAATTAATTAATGACAATGAATGGGCTTGAAAAATGGATGCATTGAAAATGAAGGTGCAACACACCCTCTACAAAGGCACCCATAGATGAGGAAATATGAGCCCTTGTATGTCATGAAACCCATTAACCTATGAATTCTAAACCCCTATCCACCTCATCATCCACTACATGACCTTGAAGGGTCACCCTTGAGAACATCCCCTACTTGAGGGTTTTGGTCTACCCAATAGGACTTTTATGACACCCCTCCCATACCTAAACTTGGTCAATTGTATAAGGTCTTTGAGAATTTTTTTAATTTGAAGAGGTAATTTTGATGCACATTTTTACATACCTTGTTTATTAGATGTGGTTTCACTTGCCATGATATTTTTACTTGAGATATTTGGAGGGCATACCCATTTGTTTGCAAGACCTTGTTTGGTGGATAGTTTTGGAGGAACAAGCCTAGCTTGGGTTTCCATGGGGATTGAAGCCCACATGATGGATGCCAAGGGCGCACATGCTAGATCACGATGAATTTACTTTGGAGGCATAGAATACACCTTGGAGGACCTATCCTAGCCCTCATATGCCAAACAAAATGCCTAGGAGGGGAAAAATGTCACTCTTTTGGGCTTGACGTCACCTAGGGCTACAGTTGGTGGTGATGGAGTTGTTTTTCATTAACACTTGGAATGATTTGATTGGAGGAGGAATGGATTGACCTTGACACATGAATATAAGGCTCTAGGATCCCCAATCACATCCACTTTCTTCTCCAATGACTTGGAAAGTGTCAAAACATCTCCCTAAAGTGGTGACATCCTCTTGTTTTAGGGTTTCTAATGTGTAAAAGTGTAAAATAAATATTATTATTTGTGTAAAGGGGTAAGATAAGGGTTTTTGACCCCTTATATTATGTTTTACCCTAATTAAGTGGAAAAACTATGTTTTAAACATTTTTTATAAATAGAGATCATGTGAATCTCATTTCATAAAATAATTCTCCCATTGTGAGAAGTACTTGGATGAAATTTTCGCTACCCTTGGGGATTTTTTTCTCTCTCTTTTGAATTTGTCATACTTTACTTTGCTATTGGTGGAAGGAAGTGTTGTGCTACCTCCTATGGAGTATTTCTCTTTCATATTGTTGGATAACTCTTGGTAAAGTAGAGGTTTTTCTTGTTAATTATTGCTCTAGGTGAAGAGTTTTATCTTGTTATGGTCTCTTTTTCTTGGTTGAAAGGTTAACTAGTTGAATTTATTGGGGAGTATATGTGCATACAACCCCACTAAGCTCATCAATATTTTTCTTTGAAATAATTTTTTATTTAAGAAAGTGCTAGGAGAAGTAAAAGGGTTTACACCCTTTTAACACTTTCCTAGTTTACTTTACTTGACTTGGGGAGTAAGAGGGTTTACACCCTCGAGGAATTAGTATATTTAATTCATTATTTGAATCAATAATCTAGTATTCAAGGCACTGATCATTTAAATTTTTTGCATTGGATAAATAAAATAGCGCATTGACAAACGTGCTTTTTGCCCATTTCAATTTTCTACAATTCGGGTTTTGTACCTTGTACCTAGCACACCTCTTAGCCACTAGGGAATCCCTTCTAAAAGGGTATTTATTGTTGTTGTAATAAACTTAAATATTCATCCATTAGGGTTTCAAAAACCCTAACACCCTTTCATTCATAACTTGCATTTCAACCGTGGAAAGTTGCTAAAAGCTTACCATAGTAATCTCTAAAGTCTAGTGCACTTTTTCGGGTGGATTATTGGAAAGTTTTTACGGTTAGTTTTACTATTGTAACAACTTGTTTTTTACAGCCATAAGGATTCAAAATATCTATGCAAACACTTTTTATTACAACCTTGTTTTATTGCTAAAGTCACTTGCTTTCATTTTTTAGTATTACTAATGTTTATCTAACTTATCTCATACATAATCTGTTGGACTTTTAGCAATTATTTAGCAACTTTAATACTTAATTTATTTCTGATATACATTGTTGTTTACTGCTGCAATTAGGGACAAAAATCCTAAATTTATTGTCCACCTAACATTATACATATATACTTGGATTGTCCATCTCGTTTCGCCTAGGGTCACCGAGATTATGCCCTTGAGGTGATTTTATCATCTCTAAAGTGACAGGAATACCTGCCTAAGGTGACAGTGGGTAGGTTTTCTCTAAGTTGTCACCATTTTGTGGTTGGGTTGGGATTTTCCCAACCTACAAATTGTGTGATAATAGTATTTATTACATCATACCATCAACAGTGCTCTGACAGATCAACAAGCCATATTTTATCCATGAACCTATCAAGCCAGCTAAACATTACACATGGCTTGTCAGCAAAGCAATATTAGGGCCAATAAGTGATTTCCACATGGACATGTGGAACCTGCCACATGGACAGGTGGAATCTGCCACATGGACAGGTGGAACCCACCACATGCATAGGAAGAATATCAAATCCAGGTGACACATGTCTTATTCCCTTGCCATTTCAGTGCCACCATGGGAAAATAGAAAGTTGCCACATGTCTAGGTTGGCCTCAACATGATGAGTTTTGCCTTAGCCATTTTTTGAGTTCGTGGTCGAGCAATATCGATGGTTCTTGTGCATTCTTAGTTCCTCCGATGGATTAATGGTAGTCATATTTCCTTATTCAGAGTCCCTTATGAAACTAATCCTACAACAACCTGAAGCAGAACTTGCAATGGACAGTCCAGATCTTCTCTAAGACCTCTTTCAAGTAGGACCAATCAACGGTCTAGATCTACTCCCAAGCGTTGAAGCCTCTCGGCCAGGTGTCGTGTCAACCCACCAGCAAATCATTTTTAGATCCAATCATTGGTTTCCATGTGGGTATTTGGAACCCATCGGATGCATAGGTAAATGTATTGAATATGGGTGACATGTGTCCTACCTATCCACCACATCAATTCCAACGCAGATCAGTCAAAAAGTGGCACATGTCCAAGGTCACGGCAATGTGAAAATGTTCATTCCTTCGTCAATTTTATGCTCTTAGTTAAGCTATATTGATGGACCTCATGCATCATTTGGATGCCCCTCACAACCCCAAATCAATTGTCAATATCCAGGCTTAGAGACCCCTCATCAGAGTCCTATTTGCAACCCAGACGCTGAAGACTCTGAGTGGCACCCTCAAGGGATAGTTCATATTTTATCTCTGACCTATTTCAAGTGGCACCGATCAACA
>SNQJ01S0228479.1:0-14437 GCA_010110895.2 Picea sitchensis | reverse complement strand
TTCGAGGGGGCAACCTCCTTTTACCCCACTTAAGTGTTCAAGTCCAAGATGATTCAAAATGAAAATGTCTTCTTGGTCTGTATAGGAGACTAGGAGGTTTTAATGGCCTAAAGCCGACATAAATAAAATAACATTACTAATCTGAATCACAACTAATGGCCTAAATCCGACATAAATAAAATAACATTACTAATCTAATATGCCCCAATTAAGTGGTAATGAGCCAATATTAGGGCTTAACAGTTTCCTCGAAACTCCCAACTCGCGAAAATCCAAAATTCTTTATATCAAATCAACGGTCAAGATCTCTCCCTCTGATCGACGGCTGCGATCAATATCACAGACTCAAACTTTATATAATATCAACGGTCCATATCCTCGGTGATCCGATGACTCATATCATTTCGCAACTTCGCATATCGCAAATTCCTACAACTCTCACCTTTAACTTCTAAAGCGCACGAGTCAGTGAAATGTTGATCCCTCGTCATGTGTCCTCTGGATCTAACACTTCAGATCTCATCATGATTTCACATTTCTCAAAATTGGAGGATGGCTCTTGGCGATTATCCTCTTCGCAGTTATACTAGATCCAACTATTGCTAGTCCTTCACGCTCCGATCTGATGGATAAGGTCTAATATCCTCCTCTGCACGCTCCTCCTATCTGGAATCTGATCTGACGACCATCAAGTATTCAGCATTGGTGATCCAATGGCCATTGTCGCTCCTCCTCTTGAGCTTATGCATCCTCCCAACTTGGAAGAATTTCTAAGTGTCAAAGGTTCTGCAACCTTTGATCCTTCTGCGAGCCTTGATGTATGGGATCTCGTCTGCGCGTCTCAGAACGCTATCTCTCCTGAGCTTTAGCATAAGTTTCCCTCAGCCCTAGCACACACTTGCGCTATGCATGCAACTCCATGCTATTCCTCCTGAGCTTATCGAGCTTGCTATTCTGTGTCTTCGTTGATTTTCTTTCCATGCACACTCTTCCTATAAACCTTTTGTGTCTTTTTTATTCTTTCCATCAATGACAAGAACACTTTTCCTATAAACATGCCAACAATACATACCTTCAACCATGCCTTTATTGTGTAGTGTTTGAAGGCCCTTTTCTCTAATATGTCCCAGTATTTGATGCCATAGCATGGTATTCTTTCTAGGGACAATATGGATGTTTTTTTATTTATTTATCTTCTCATGGAAAAAAAAATTGTTACACCCACCAATATAAGTTCTTCACAAAAAATTGTACATAGTTACATATCAAAATCCCCTCATCAACACCATTGCTCCTACGACCATCTTAAAAGTGCCCTTTCCCAATAAAGTATCCACACCTTCATCATCCAACTTACATATAGAAATTAGGCTCCTATCTAGATATGGGATGTGCATAACTCCAAGGAGAGTTATAATCCTTCCATATTTCAGCAACATCCTAACCCTTCCACGTCCCATGATTTTTTTTGTCGAGTCATATCCTAAGAGACATCACCACTATCATACTTTTCATATTCACTAAACCACTCCCTGTGAAGAATCATATGAAATGATTCACTTGAGTCAATCAACCATACATCATGATCTTCATGTGTACCTATAGATGTCAGGTAACCATCACCTCCTTCTTCTATGGAGTTTTTTTTCCTTTGTGGAAGAGGAATCATCATATTCCTTTTCTTTATCAATTTTATTAGACCTGCAATATTTCTTATAATGCCCATCTTTACCACATTTCCATCATTTCCTCAAATATTTTCCTGGGGATTTAGATCTACCTTTATATTTAGATCTTCTCCCCCCTGAAGGATTATTTGTATCCCTATCTTTGGGATGAACTATTATAAATAAATCATATGTTCTATGACTATCCATTCTTTTCCTGCTCATATCTTCTGATAAGAAGGATGAAACCACCTCCTCATACTTCGATGCATATTGAGTAGTACTGCCAATTCTATAACCAAATTATCTTGGGAGTCTGTAAAAGAACATAACAAAGTGACACACTTATCTTCTTCCAAAAGAATAATATTAACATATCCAAGTTGACTTACCAGAGTATTGAATTCTTTTATATTCTCTGTCACAAAATCTCCATCTTCCATCCTAATATGATACAACTTTTTTCGAAGAAACAACTTGTTTACTAGGGACTTTGAATGATACAAATTACCCAAATTTTCCATAGTTCCTTGGATGTATATTTTCCTGACACATTCAATAAGACAAAATCATCTAGGTAAAGTTGAATCATACTCCTTTCTCTTCTATCCAACTTCTCCCAATGTTCTTGCAACATACTAGTAAGTTGAGTACTGGTAGTTTGGGTACTAGTAGTTTGTGTACTAATAGGATGTGTACTGGTAGGTTGTGTACCAAGATCCACAATGATCCATTATTCTTTTTCTACAAGAATTTCCTTCATCTTGAGCTTCCATAACTTAAATTTTTTACTGTTGAACTTCTCAATCTCGATTCTAGAACTACTCACCATTCTCTTTCAACACACAAATCACCATTGCAAAGCTCCCACTGAACCCAGGTTTATCACAAAACCAAGATAAACTTGATCTATCAAGACCGAGCCAAACCCTCAACAATAAAGGCATCCCCTTGAAGCCAAAAATATGCTCTGATACCACATGTAACCATTAAACATGTGAAGTAAAGAAATGCATATAGATTCTAAGAAAAACAAAAATTAATCAATGGGTCACACATATAGTACACAAATATTTACGCTGGAAACCCTTAATTGGGATAAAACCAACCTTCCTTGGTATCGCACCTGTAAACTCTTCATTGTATTAATTTCAACATTCGAAATACAATATATACACAATATTTTAGGTATTCTACAACTACCAAAACCCTAATCCCTTAATCCAAAATTAATTTAGAAAACCGCTAAAAATAGCAAAAATGGTAAAATAACAAAAACCTCCCCCAAAAAATTTGAGGTTCTTCCCCGAACGGTTCACGTAATCAAGGGGGAAATCATAACCCCCCTGGGACCCCCATAGGAAAGTGCATGATCCAGTCATCAAATCTAACGTGCCCCCCCACACACATGCAAAGAATATAACACCTACCCAACACATGTGAGGATAGGGTTTCAAAATTATAGACAATTTTTTGATATCTTGAATTTGATAGGAGAGATTGACATAATTAGGAAATGGGTTATGCTAGGGTGCAGTCCAGATCATAACCCTATTATTTTCCAAATGGATAAAGAAAATGAAAAGCCAACTAGACCCTTCAAATTCAATACCCAATGGTTGTAGGAGGAGGGATTTTTAGAGCTAGTTAGAAGAATATCATAGGAGGAGAAGAATCTCCTTAAAAGTCAGAGACAAGGAGATAGCAAAATTTTGATTGGAGAGAGGTTAAGTGGTGGATGAAAAGTAGGGTTGTGTGGATTGAGAAGGGTGATGAAAATATGAAGTTTTTCCACAACTTTTCTAATCATAGGAAAAGGGTTAATACCATTTGGGAACTGAAAGATCATGGAGATCAATCCATTGAAAACTTCAAATATTTGGTTTCTTTGGGTGTGAATCACTTCCATAATATTTACAAGGAGCTAATCTAAGTGATTGTTGCAGAAATTTTGAAGCTATCTTCTTATTTTTGTAGTTTTGTTAACGAATAAGACAACAATTTAATGATGGAATATGTCTTTGAAGATGAACTAAAATCTAAATTTGGATTTTGTCAAAAAATACAAGATCTTAGGGCTATATGGGTGGATGGTTGAATTCTTTATTTCCTTTTATGATCTATTGGAAGAAGATCTTATGATGTCGATGGAAGAGGCAAGAGTGTCAGGAAAGATTTTGGGTGCAATCAATTCTACTTTCTTAAGATTGAATCCTAAAAATGATAGGCCATATTTTTTAGGAAATGAGATACACTTCCACACTAAACCTAGCAGAAGAGAAGAAGAATTTAATCAATAATGTAAATGACAAAGAAATCACACAGTACACAGAGATTTTATCCTAGAAACCCAAACCGAGAAAAATAACATTCCTTGAGGGTTATGATATCTTGTTGTCTTATTCAATCTGAATAAAAGGTTACATGTCTAAAATTGGTCCACACCTAATACACAATCAACATCATGCCCTCTTTCATGTGCAAGAACAACCCTATAGTCAATCCTACTTACATTTGCATGACCAACAACCTACATCTAAATATTTCTCTAAGGACTGGATATCTTACAATTCATTGATTAACATTTAAGGACGTACAACCTGCCTCTTTATAGGATTTACAAAAGGAAAAACCCTAAATACATGGTACACAAAAATGGTTATAGATCCATGCAGATCATTGTCTACAAATTCCATGAATCTCAAGATTTTGTTATAGTCGACTCCAAGTTGGATTACCAGTCGACCTTCATTCAGTCTTCATTCGGTCACCACGGGCCCACCTGTCGACCTCTTGTTGGTTTACCTCTTAGACTTGTTTCTTATTCCTTTACCATGTCAAACCGCCTCAACCTTCGACTTCGACTTTACCTGATCGACTAACCTTGACCTTTGAAAATCATTCGATTCACCTCGACTAGACTTTCACTGCAAAGAATATAACATCCCAACACTCTCCCACTTGTTTTCTTCTTTACTGAAGCCAAGAGATTCTTGAACTTTAGTTCATAGACCTTGGGAAACAATGCACATTGCCTCTCTGCACCAAGAGAACTTCATAGCACTCACAGACTTGGTCAATGAGTTTTCTATGTTTTCCAACGCGTCTACTTTCTCCAATAGCACCTTGTTACTTTCCACCATATCTCTTACGAAATGGTATTGTACATCAAAAGCAGGTTTCTTTTCCAGAAATATTGTGCTTTGACTGTCACAACTTACCTTCATATCTCTCTTCTCAAACCTGATTCCTGAACACATCCTTTGTAGCCATATTTCTTCTTTTCTTCCATGAGTGGCCGCCATGTATTCAACTTATGTTGTTGACAAGTCTATGACTGTCTGTCACTTGCTCATCTAGATTATTGCTCAATCAAATATCTTGAAGAAATATCCCCTGGTCGATCTCCATCGATCCAGATCTCCATCCCAATCGGCATCGGAAAATCCATTTGTTGGCCCTTGACCAAGTTTTGAGGAACACTTGGTCATATTTGACTGGTTTTGGACATCGACACCCTGTCAAAGATGGAGCACCAAGCGAAGCAGAGATCACGGGATCTTAGCCCACTTTTGGGGCCCTTTTAGGGTTTTGGGTTAATGTAATAGGAAAGGGATGTCGTCCCATGGGTTTACCCATATTTAGGCCTATGTTGTAAAGTATAAATAAGTAGCTAGGCAATGTAAGAAGAGCCGATGGCTTAGTGCTAGTAATTAGATCTGTGTGATTGAATGTAAATGATCTGTGCATGATTGTAAGAGGCTTGCAGACCTAAGTGCAAGTGTTGTAAGTGTTGAGTACATGGATTGTAAGAAGGCTCTGTGCTAGATCTACATGGGGAAGGAGGATCTGGCGAGGTGCGCACAGATCTCATGTCCTATGCGGAGTACAAGTTGAGATTTGTGCTATAATCAGATTGACCGAAGCTAATAAAGAAGAAGAATACTTTGTGGACGTAGCCCCAGGGTGGGGGTGAACCATGTAAACCTGTGTGTCATGCTTTCTGCTGTTGCTTCCTTGTGTTTTCATTATCTTGCTAAGTGCTATGCCATGATTAGATAGATTTTCTTATGCTTTGTGATTTACTAGATGTATATGAATAGTATATCTTATGTGTATGAGGATGCTTAGTGATTATCTATGGGATCTAATATGTTTTGTTGTTGCTAAGCACTGAAATATCTTATATCTGAGCAAGTCCTCTAATGTTCTGTCTTATCTGCGAAGTACAATAAGGGTGAATAAGTGATGAATGAACGATGCTAAGTTCTATGTAAAGGATATAATCATAGATTTGTGTCCTAACTAAGGTTGTAGACACCTAAGTCTTTCAACCACCCCTGCCTCTACCTCGGGTGAGACTTCATCTGCTTCGCAGGTGTTGCCGAAAGGGCCGGTAGTTAGGGTTTTGTTGGTGCACTCTTGAGCGTTGAACCCTGGGTCTGCCCCTGTGCCAACACCATGTACATTTAATTTACCACTATCACCTCCAGGCCTTCCTTGGTAGCATATAGCATAGTCCTTTTTGCCACACAAATACCTTAATACTCTCTTGACAACTGTCCAGTGCTCCTTTCCAGGTGTTGACATGTACCTGTGTTAGAAAAACATGATCGCATAGCAATAAAATAAAACAAATGAAAAAATAAAACACAAAAGATACATAATACAATAGAGACACAGATATATGTGGTTCACCTAGTGTGGGCTACGTCCACGAGAGAAATTTCTAGGTCCTTCCTTTTTATTATCCAACAAAATAAAGGGATACACCCTACAACACACTCGTTGTAACTTCCTCTTCTTTCTCTCACAATCTCCTCTCTCATAATACAATATTCGCGATAATAAATAGCTGCAATACAATTCCCTCGTAAGAGAGGCTTTCCTTCTAGGGAATAAAACCCTAAAATAACTTCTACCATCAAATATGTGACCTTATAATGAACGGTCCAGATTGACTACAAAATTACAATATTTTACAAGGCAAATTTTTCCCAAAATTTTGCTTCGGGGGAACTTCCCTCGAATCCTCGCCAGGGGGGGGATACAAAAATTCCCCCCCCCCTAGAACCCCCTAGTGACAATTATGTGGGTAAATCCACCCCACACCCCACCTTTAGGGAATGGGTTCCAAGCATGACTGAAACAAACATTTGAATTAGGAAGATAATTATTCTCCACAACCAACAACCTGCTTAACACTCCCACTACATGGGAAATGTTTGGTCGAATGCAAACCATCGCATACATTAGAATACCAACAACACTTTCATAGGGAACACATTCCATGTCCTCTATTTCTTCCTCTGTCTTTGGAAACTATTCAACAACTAACCTTTTTTCCACAGGAATTGGCACCTTCACTAGATTGCAATCCTGCATGTTGAAACGTTTCAGAACTATTTCAATATACTTCATCTGATTCAACTAGATATTTCTAGAAACTCGATCTCTCTTAATATCCATTCCCAGAATGAATTTCTCTACACTGAGATACTTCATGTCGAACTTGGAGGATAGCTTCTTCTTCACCTCCTTTATTGAATCCATGATTTTTCCAATCAACAACATGTCATCGACATACAAAGCTACATATATGAAACACCAACCTTCTTCCTTGCAATATATGCAGTGATAAACTTTGCTTCTCAAAAATCCCAAACCAAGGATGTATGTGTCAAACTTTTGATACCACATCCTTGGACATTGATTTAGACCATAAAGGGATCTTTTAAGTTTTCACACCAACTCTTTCTTTCCCTTTACTACAAATCGTTTAGGATGTTTCATATATATTTCTTCTTCCAGACCCCCATGTAGGAACATTGTCTTCACATCCATTTGTTCTATTTCCATATCTAATGTTGTAGCCAGAGACATTAGTACTCTAATGGAAGTTAATTTTTCAACAAGGAAAAAATATCACCGAAGTCAACTCCCTCAACTTGGGAATAACCTTTCTCTACCAATCGAGCTTTGAAATTATCAACTTGACCTGCAACATTCATCTTCTTCTTGAATACCCATTTTCTACTGACGATCTTTATTCCAATAGGTAACTTGACTAAATCCCATGTCTCGTTATTGTGCAAGGATTACATCTCTTAGATCATGGAGTCCTTCCAGAGTTTATTGTCTATCAAGTCGACTACCTGACCGAATGACTTGGGATCATCGTCAATTGCAGTTAACACAAATGCGAAATGGAAGTCAAGAATACTATACCTTGAAATGTTTTCTTACTCTTTCTAACCTCCTTACCATCGAAGTCTATTGTTCCACCTCTTCCTCTGATTCAGTTGACTCATCTAAATCATCTTCTTCATTCCTCAATTCAAACCGCACTGTCTCAGGATTATTCTCGATGTGAACAATTTCCTCAAGCTCAGACTTACCTCTGACTTCTATGAAGACCACATATCGACTATACACAGTTCTACTTGATGCAATATCCCAAATCTTATATCCTTTCATTCCTTCTTTATATCCAATGAAAATACATTTGAATGCCTTATTTTCTAGCTTGCTCCTCTTTTCCTTGGGAACATGAACAAATGCATCACAATCAAATACTTTGAGATGTGAAACTGAAGGATTCTTACCCAACCACACATCATGTGGAGTCATGTCAACTAACACCAAAAAATGAGACATATTCACCAAATATCTTGCAGTGTCAATTTCCTCCGCCCAAAATTCTTGTGCGAGCCCAACACCACTGAGCACTCTCCTTTCCTTACCCATGCACATTTTTCTCATTCTCCGACAACTCTATTTTGTTGTGGGGTGTATGGTGTGGTATTTTGGCATGCTATGCAACACTATTTTCATAAATGATCAAATTATTTTCCACATAATTCACCACCATTGTTAGTTCTCAACACCTTAATCTTCTTATCTATGTGGTTTTCTACAAGAGGTTTAAACTCTTTAAATTTCTTGAAAACCTCTCCTCAAGAAATATATCCATATCTTCATGGAAAAATAATCTATGAAGGAAACATAATACAAGGAGCCACCAAGTGAAGGAACTGTAACCGGGCCAAACACATCACTATGCACCAATTCTAGAATCTCATTTTCCCTTGTCTCTCTAGATGGTAACCTCACTCAACTTTGTTTTCCATATATGCAATGTTCACAAAAGTTGAATTCTAAACCACATTCAAGAAAACCTTCGACCATAACCTTTTTTTGCATAGCTCGAAGTCCTTTTTCTCCAATGTGGCCCATCCTCTTGTGCCATAGCATGGTCGAGTCTATTTTATCATGTCTTGTCAAGTTGGTTTGTATCGAATCAGCCCGAGTTGGGTTGAGTTGAGTCGAAGTTGAGTCGGCTCCAGAAGAAACGATATTGTTGCATCTAGTTGAGTCGACATTCCCTAACAACTTGTATAGGGTTCCAATCCGAACTCATTTCATTAATACCATCGCACCTCTAACCATCTTGCATGAATCCTTTTGAAACAGAGTGTGCACTCCAACATCACTCATGTTACTGACAAATATCAGGTTTCTTGCTAAATATGGAATGTGTAGCACACCTTGAAGGGTTATTTTCCTCCCATCGTGCAGTATGAGACAAAATTTTCCTCGTCTGACAATTTTGGTTGTAGAGTCGTCCCCCAAGAACACATCACCTCCATCATATCATTCATACTCATGGAATTATTCTCTATGTAGTGTCATATGATAGGATGCTTCTGAGTTGATCAACCAAACACCTTGATCCGACTGTGTACTGGTCGACACCAAGTACATATCACCTCCCTTTTTCAAGGTCATCTTTCTATCAGTCTCTTTCTTCTCGTCGGATCATGTACTGACTTCCATCTCCCTCAAATTACAGTCCTTTTTGTAATGCCCAACTTTACCATATTTCCAGCATCTTCTTGTCGACTGAACTGGGGATTTATATCTACCCTTTGACTTAGACTTTCTACCGAAGAATTTTCCTTTATCTCTTTCAATCGACCGACCTCTCACCACTAAATCATCTTTGGTCAATCATTCCATGTTCTTTCTTCTCATTTCTTCTGACAACAAATAAGCAACCACATCTTCTAGCGCTAGTGTGGTTGTATTACTACCTATATCCATGACTAAGCTACCCATGAGTCTATCAAAGAACATAATAGGATTATACACTTCTCGTCCTCAATGATTTTAATATCCACAAATGATAACTGGATTAAAATGGTATTAAAAACATTTAAATGCTTAGTCACCAAAATTCCATCACTCATTCTTAGAAGATATCATTTGTTTTTGAGAAACAACTTATTTACCAGAGAATATTCACATAAGACATTCAGCAGTACTGAATATGAAAGACAAAGTCAAATCGTACTTCTTGCTCTTCTTTTGAGTTTCTCCCATTCTTCTGTCGACATGCCTGTCAGCTAGGTACCTGGATAGACTATTGTCCATTGTTCTCGATCTACAAGAATATCTTCCATTTTAAGCTTCCAAAGCTCAAAATTATTGCCACTGAATTTTTCTATTTCTATTCTTTAACTGCTTTCCATTCTTTACCATGATATTTAACACAATTTATGATTTACAACTCTTACTATACCTAGGGTTTAGCTCTCATATTCAAGATTGGTAAATCAAGATATGATACACACACCAAAGCATAACAAATCTATGATACCACTTGTTAGGAAATGAGATACACTTCCACACTAAACCTAGAAAAAGAGAAGAAGAATTTAATCAAGAACGTAAATGACAAAGCAATCACACAGTACACAAAGATTTTACCCTAGAAACCCAAACTAAGAAAATCAACATTCCTTGAGCATTTTTATTTCTTGTTATCTTATTCAATATGAATAAAATGTTGCATGTATGACCTTAGTCCACACCTAAGACACAATCGACATCATACCCTCTTTCCTATGCAAGAAAAACCCTGCAACCAATTTGGCTTACATCTGCATGACCAACAACCTACATCTAAATATTTCTATAAAGATTGGCTATGTTACAATTCATTGATTATCCTTTAAGGCCTTACAACAAGCCTCTTTATATTCTTTACAATAGGAAAAACCATAAATACATGGCCCCCAAAGACGGTTACAGATCCATGCAGGTAATTGGATACAAATCCCATGAATCTTAGGATTCTATTACAGTCGAATTACCAGTCAACTACCAATCAACCTTCATTCGGTCTTCAGTCGGTCACCACATGCCCACCTGTCGACCTCTTGTTGGTTGACCTCTTCAATTTTTTGTTGATTCCTTTACCACGTCGAACCGCCTCAACCTTCGACTTCGACTTTACCCAGTCGACTAACCTTGACCTTCGACTTGCTTTTGATCTACGTCAACCTTTGATCCTCAAATGATTCACCTCAACTAGGCTTTCACTAGAAAGAATGTGACAACCCAACAATCTTATTATGATGATTTTAGACCCATATATTTATGTAATTTTCTATATACAATTATATCAAAGATCCAAGTTGTCAAACTAAAATGATTTTTTTTAAAGTCATCTCACAAGAGAAATTTGGTTTTCTAGTAAGGAGATAGATTTTGAAGTGATAGGAGCTGCCTAAGAAGTGATTCATACGATCAAGATTAAAAATTTCCCTTCTATGGTCTTAAAACTTAATCTCTCCAAAGTGTAGGATAAAATGAGATAGCCAGAACTATGTTTGTTGTTAATGCATGTTGGCTTTAGCTTGTTGGTGATTGGAAAAATCATGAGATGTATACACATGGTTTTATTATTCTTTACTGATTAACAAATAAACTATAAATTTATTTAATCCTTTGAGGGGATTGTTACAATGGTGTCCACTTTCCCTTTTTCCTTTTCTCTTAGTTGCAGAGGGGCTAAGTAGATCTATTATGGAAACAAAGAGGCAGAGGATTATATATGAAATTGTAATTGGAGATAGGATTCACTTAACAAATTTACTCTTTGTCAATGATATGTTGTTGTTTTCGAATGGAAATGATTGGGAAGTTAGAGTGTTGCAATAGATTTTAAGTATATATGGTATAGCTAATGGAATGAAATTAAATGTTTAAAATTCCACGCTTTGTTTTTTTGGTTTAGAGAGTGTTGCTCCTCATATACACATGAGTGACAATTATGCTTTCATGGGTAACTTTCAGGGAATTTTTTTGGGTTGAGAATGTTTGAGACTAGTGGTCATTCTTCATGGATCACAAGATTGATGATATCGGTGGCATACTTGGTTTCTTTCGTGGTGATCACATGCTCCTTGGTGTTGATTGTTGATGATGACATCCCCATTTGACGATTGACTCCTTGGTTGAGTTGGTGTCACTCGATGCTTAAATGGTGATGATATCTTCCTTAATGCTACATGCTACATGTATTAGCTCACTGCATGATTTTCTTCATAGAAAATGTTGAGTGCTAGGGCCATCCCTTTTAACATTTTAACCATCATACAAATAAACAAAATTGAAAAGGGATCACCCCTTTTACCACCTAACCATGAAGAAGATATAAAGAAAAATTTAAAAATTGGGCACCCCTTTACATTTTAGAAAACACCATGGTAAAGGAAAATGACAAAGATATATTATAAAATCAAAGTAAAATAAAAGAAAAAGGATGTCATTCTAAAGGGTATGCACCCTTATATTATGCAATGACATGATTAAATAATTGTTTTGTGAAGTCAAGATACCATGGGGGGCACACTTATACAAAGGTGATCAAAGGTATTGAAGTCGTGGCATGACATCACCACATGTAAAATTGAAGGGATTGGTCCCCTATATTAAATGTGTCATAGCTTAGGGTGCCGCGAGAGGGACATATTTTCAAGTGTAATTTAAATATTTTACTTTTTATTTTTTTTTAATTATTGGAATTCTACAATAGAATTGTTGATGAAATAATAATTTTATAGTGTTCAAATTGTGTTTTTGAATGTATAAATAGATTCGGTGTTAAAAAATTCATAGCACTTGTTATATACAATCTCAACCACTACAATCTATAATTCTAACTATTTTTTTAAATTTATGACTAAATTTTAGAAGAAACTCATATGAAAAAATGCTTAAAAATAAAAACATATAAAGTTGAAATTACATTTTATTAATTAAATTAATTTTAGAAGGGGGTGTTGCATGAGATAAGGCGAACCATTTGAACGGAGCATAAATATCTTTTACTTTATCTTATAATTGAAGGAGACCATAAATCAAATTATCAAGGGATTAAATTTTTTTGAGTGACATCATGTACAAAATTTGGATGGGGTGCCTCTTTTTTTATTTCATGAAGGTGTTGTCTAATTGTTTTACGTTTTGGATTTTTTTGTCGGAATTCAACCACATAAATTTGAATGAAATCACATTTTTTTGTTATTTAAATTGTATTTATGAATGCATAAATGGATTCAACGTGTTGAAAAACCCCTGAGGCACTCATATTAAATAGAATTAACCACTCAAATATGTAGTTCTAACAATATCTCACTGAATTTTAGGAAAAATTAAATAGAAAATATCCTAAGAAAAAAAACAAAACATATAGAACACTTAGACTACGGAAAATGAATATCATATGTCGTTTCCTTTAGCCGATGATGGGTGTTCACATGAACCCGGTCACTTTGAAATCGCCGATGAAATAAGTCATACTACTGCCACAAATCGTTCGAAGGGGCAACCAATATACAACCTGCTACGTAACATTGAATGTTGTGACATGTGGATTGTAGGCCATCATATCTGACAACTAGTTGGGCATGTACTCACGTGACACGTGATCATGTTATCCAACTGGTACCACTGTAACCTCCAAGTGTGCCCACGATGCACCATACACAACACACAAGGTAAACCTAGGTTTCAAACCGGTGAATTCACATAACGAAGTGCCTTAAAAATACACTCCATCACCCACTTCCCTACACCTTGGGGGTAGTTTCCTAGATTTTTTTATTACAATCTCTTAAAGGAGTTTGTGGATCATAAAAAACTCATTTTACTTTAGGTAAAATGTTTGTTAGAGAGATTATTTTATCATTATTTCTAGGAAAACTAATAGATCTAAGAGAATAATTCATTGTCTATTTTTTATTGTATGAGGGAGATGGAGTTAAAAAATATATAAGGGTTAACTCCCTTCATTTGTGAGATGGTTTGGATATGAGGAAATGAAAGTAATTGTAAGCACTCTTGCTTTAAGTTTTATAGGACTTTTCCTTGATTTTATTTAAGTCATGTTGTGCTTTGTGTAATTTCATTTGTGGGTTTGTTCTAGGACATACTTGGAGGTTAAAAGTTTTGCTAAATATTGAATATCAAAGTCAACAAGGCCATAGATAAGTTTCTATGTTACATTGGGGGGACTTATAGTAATATAGCTTAGTCTTATGTCATAGTCTCTAGTCACCTACCATCAATACCAATACATATTATATGTTAATATTTAAGTAATAGGTATGTATGTATATAGACTTTGGGGTGGAGACTACCTTACACTTGTTTTGAGAAGGAGTATTAAGTGACCCTCTCCCTCACATATTTTGTAAAACCATGACAATCAAAATATTTTGTTGAACCAAATTTAGGTGTTTAGAACATTTAAAGTGGTTTCCTATAAACCCTCGACTTTCCCTCCTAAAATTGCTCAAGTGACTCCATAGTCCAAGTAGGTGAGACACTTCTCTCCCTTTCACTAATCAAACCCAAGACTATCTATTATTTCATCATTTTTTCCTTTACATTTGTTTCTAGGTTCTATTTACTCCCACTCC